>VMDO01003178.1:0-81600 GCA_007922755.1 Pedetes capensis
ATGGCCAAACTGCGTCTTACATATTTCGGACATGTAGTCAGGAGAGAACAATCCCTGGAGAAGGACATCATGTTTGGAAGAGTGGCAGGTCAACGGAAAAGAGGAAAACCCTCCACCAGATGGATTGACACAGTGTCTGCAACAATGGGCTTAAACATAAATAAGATCGTTTGCCTGGCACAGAATTGGCAAGTGTTTCGATCTCCTGTACATAGGGTCTCTATGAGTCGGACTCGACTTGATGGCACCTAACAACAACAACAACAATTGAAAAATACAATTTCTTTATGTACTACTCTCTATCTACATAAGCCACTGTCTTAAGACTGCCCTCTAGTCTGGAAAAGATAACCTAGGCTATCATCCCTCTAGTGATATTCACTATCTTCTATACCTTCCTTTCTTAGACTGAAGTACAATCCATTCCTATAAATCTTCTTGATTTATATGTCAAATTTTGTTTATTCATGTATTCAACATGTATTGAGGTGTCATTATGTACTACACTCTTCTAGATGCTGGGATACGTGAGTAAGCAAAGCAGACAATATCACAGCTCTTATGGAGCTTACATTGTAGTAGGGGAGCAGAGAAGACACAAACAATTAGAAATATGTCAAGGGTGTAAGAAAATAGTGTGTGAAGGATACTGATTTTCAGATAGAGCACTTATGGAGCTGACACTTAAGTGAAGACCTAAATAAAGTGAGAGGGTGAACTATGTGGATATTTGGGGAAAACATTCCAGGCAAAACTTCCTTAGGCTTGAGTTCATGCATTGAGGACCTAGAAAGAGGATCACATTTCTCCTAGAGAATGAGATATTCTTAAACTACTAGAAGAAAAAAAAGTCTTATAACTAGGGTGTATAACCTGAGGTTACAATGAAAATCCTGTTTCCTTCTTTGTATTGCATAATGTTTAGGATAACAGTATACAAAGATTACTTTCCTCCATGTTGAGTTAAGTCTCCCAAGTTAATTCTCATCAAGTCAGCTTATTCTTTCCATCTTTCCTTCTTTTTTTTAAAGACTCTTCATTACCCTTTTTCTTAATGGCTGAATCAACTCTCATTTCCTATTCACCCACACACCTTCCTCCACCAATTATACCTTTCCAAAAAGGGGCTTAAGATCCTTCATATATACATTCAAAAAACAAATTGGGGGGAAGTTGGAATGGGTATGAAGGTCACCAAATTGCTCTCCATGAGACTGGGGATTTTTACCTTCTTTGCCTCTATATGCCCAGTGGGTATGTGTTTGTTGCTGCAAGTGCAACTGGAAGGACCTTTGAGATCATCTAGTTAACCTCCCACTCCACCTATCTCCAGAATTCCCTCCCTAGAACATGGCTTTGTAGCTCTTTCATTTACTAATAATGTAGGTAAGCTTCTTATATATTTCCCAGTGTCCATACAGAAGCACTTAGGCATACCAAAATCAAATTTAGCCAATAGCCAGTTTTTTAAATGAAAATTTGGAATTTTCTTTCCTTCTTTCTTTTCTTTTCTTTCTTTTTTCCCTTTTTTTCTTTTCTTTTCTTTTCTTTTTTTTTTTTTTTTTTTTTTTTTTTTTTTTTTTTTTTTTTTTTTTTTTTTTTTTTTTTTTTTTTTTTTTTTTTTTTTTTTTTTTTTTTTTTTTTTTTTTTTTTTTTTTTTTTTTTTTTTTTTTTGTTGTTGCTGCTATCTAACTTTTCCTCTGGCTTCCTTATGTGCTGTTTTCTCTTTTAAATATGTCTCTAGTACTATTAAAGCACACTATCACTCTGTTGTTTCTAGCTGTACCACTGTGGCATGTGATCCCATTAGATCTCAGAAGCTAAGCAAGGTTGGGCCTGGTTAGTACTTGGATAGGAGACCACCTGGGAACACCAGGTACTGTAGGCTTGGGAGAAGGACTCAGGATCCCACTCCGAAAAATCAATCAGCCATTGAAAACCCTATAAATAGCAGTGAAGCACTGATAATAGTGTTTCACCTGTTGTATGTAGGGTCACCATGAGTCGGACACCGACTCCACGACACCTAACAACAACAACATCGCTCTGTTAAATGACATTACCAATTAAAAGGTCATTCATCCCCAATCTGTTGAGTTACAAATTAGTTTACCTCTCCTTTAAAAATATTTCTTAAATTATAGCAAAAACGTAGTGTCCACACACTGCACAACTGCCAATATATGATATATGTTTAGTGACAAGAAGCATTTGCCACATTTTAGAAAAAATCTGCCAGTTCTCCCAGCTAAGAGAGCAAAACTAGGAGATTCAAGGCTAATAAGATAGAGTATGAAAAGTAAAGCCATACTTAGCAATAAAGCACATCTGCCATGCTACACAGGCTCTTTATCCCCTTCCCCTGGCCACTGTCAACTTACAAATCATCTTTTGGGAAGACAGAGTAAGTATTTGAGAAAATAGATTGTTTTTAGTACAAACATACAAAAAACCTAAAATTCTTAAATAGACTCTATTCTCTCAAAGAAGTTCTCTCAACCGTTCAGCATTAACACATTACTTTCAAAAGATATATTCTATTTCAATAGGACTGCATATATCTTCATGACTTCAAAGGCCAGGATCCGCTCTAACACTTGCATTTTGTGAATAATAAACAGAAAAGTGAATTAGAAAGTAGCACTAACAAAATTCTTAATTTTTAAAGTAGTGTAAGTAAAAACAAAATTTCGTCCTCTCAAATTTATGAATCAAAGTAGAAAATATATTAAATTTATATTGTAGCTGTAACTCTGTTAAACTGTTTTATGAATATAAATAATTTTAGTGTACTTGAGTTGTTCTTGCCATAATGATTGTCAAATAATTCTCTGATACACTGAGGAACTGGAATGAGAAATTCAACTCATTTGGAGACTGTGGTAGGAATTCATATTCTATTTGCTCTATATCTGCTATCACCAAATTCCTTTCAAGTCCAAGTCAAATACAGGCCCACCTTACTTGAACATAAACAAACACTTATGGGAAAAAAAAATCTGACTTTGAAGTGAGTAATCTTTATCTTTCATATCAAGGAAAGGGAATAGAAAAGTTGTGTACATGAAGGTCTTTGATAACTTAAAAAAAAATTCAGAACTCAACCACTGAATATCATCAATTTCAGAGTATTCCCTGGGAAGCATATTCAAAACACAATTAAACATTCTTTACACAAATGCCCAGGGCTGGGATTTATCTCAGTCGGTGGAGTGCAGCTCTGTAATCTCTGAGGTCCTGAGTTCAATTCCCAGCACTGCAAAAATGGGAGAAGGATGTGGCAATCCATTCCTGAGGCAATCCCGAAACAGTCGGCCACTGAAAACCCTATGAGGGTCACCATGAGTCTGACAGGACTCGATGGCACCTAATAACAACAACAACAGAAATAACTACATAGGCTGGGCATGGTGGCACATACCTACAATTCTAGTACTTGGGAGGCAGGGGGCAGAAGGATCCCAAGTTCAAGACTAGCCTGGGCTACATAGTAAGGCCTTGTCTCAAAAAACAAAATTAACAAAACAAAACAAAACAACAACAACAACAAAACACTAAGATGAGTTCTTTTAAATTACCCTCAACATCCTGGACATGGTGGTACACCTCTATAATCACCGTGACTCACAAGCAGCAGCCTGAGTAATTTAGGGAGGCCCTCACTCAAAATAAAAACTATAAAATGGGATAGGGGTGCAGGCCAGGGAGAGAGCACTTGTAGAGTATGTGGGAAGCCCTGGGTTCAGCCCCCTGGTACCACATACATACATACATACATACATACATACATTAATACATACATAGGATACGCATATATAAAATTATCCTCAACAAAACCAAATTTTATATTTTGAGAGAGGATTAAATTTCTAAATTTCTGGAAAATTCAACTCATTTGGCAGCACATAAATAAGATAAGTGATCAAGCTAAGGAATAAATACACATTTTTTAAAATAAAGTTTGAACATTTAGGAGTTACCATAGTATAATGCGTTCAGTTTTTTTTTTTTTTTTTTTTTATGGCTTAGAAGGTATCTCTGAAGGAAGTTTCAAAAGAGGAATAATATACATAGTCTCCCAACATGTAAGTTTAGAAATACAATGTTCATTCTGAGTTTTCTGTTCAAAAAAAATTAATCTATGAGTCTTTTATAGTGACACTTTGTCCTTAACAAACCCAGCTGGGTTCCAGATGACAAACTGCACATAATATTCTAATTATAGTTTTTAATGTTTCCATCTATAAAGTTAAGTTATATTTTACATTGTTATGTTAATCAATTTAAACTGCCTTTTAATTTGCTTCTATACTTGGTTCTGGGCTGGGATTTAGCTCAGTTGGTAGAATGCTGCTCTGCAGTCTCTGAGGTCCTGAGTTCGATTCCCAGCACTGCAAAATGGGAGAAGGACGTGGCAACCCACTCCCAAGGCAATCCTAAAACAGCCATTGAAAACCCTATGAGGGTTGCTATGAGTCGGACATGACTTGGACGGCACCTAACAACAACAACAACAACATACTTGGTTGTATTTTATACAAATGAACACATATATACTTATATAATACTTGTCTTAATCCATGAAATTTATTTCATTGAAGTTTTTTAACCACTTGATCAATAAAGAAAAAAGTTAGTAAATATAGTCAAATAAATTTCATAATCCTCCCAAATTTATGCACTTGGGATAAATTTTAGTAGTCTGTATACTCAGAAGCTCTTTTGCACACAGCTTTGCTAAATGTAGTAAGTGTAAAAAATTTAAAGCTGATAACTTCATTTTCAGACAAATTAAAGTTTCTTAATGCCAAAGAATTTTTGCATATTTGATTTTCTAAGAATACCAGACAATTAAAAAGTAGCTGAAAGGGGATATCCTAGCATTTATTAACAAAAAAATACAATGTGGTTAAAATTATCAACATGGCTGTTCAATGTAGATGGCATAACTACTATGTAACACTCAAAAGCTTTGTTGAAGGAACTACAAAAAAAAAAACCTGAATAAATAAATAAATGTAAAGATATTTATCTTGGCTTTAATAGAGTAGTCCTCATGAAATGGATCCATGATCCTTCAGGGGCTGCACACAGTAGACACTAGAAAACTTCCTGCGCTAGGGTTTAGCTCAGTTGGTAGAGTGCTGCTCTGCACTGAGACCCTGGGTTCAATCCCCAACACCAGAAAAATGGGAGAAGAACATGGCAATCTACTCCCAAAGCAATCCCCAAAACAATCAGCCATTGAAAACCCTATAAATAGTAGAGAAGGCCTGACAGTGCAGGACATGGCACAGTGTCTGGGAGTGTTTTTTCTGTTGTACATAGGGTTGTTATGAGTTGGACCTGATTCAATGGCATTTAACAACAGCAACAAAAAATTTCCTATTACGTGACTATAGAAAATACCTACCCCACAGACATGTATACAATGGCTACTTAACCAGTGAGGGGCATCCTGGTGTGAGCTGAATGAACTTGGCATAGTTTTAAAAATTGTATTTTTACAATCATTTTTTAATTTTCAAAGGAAACACACATGCCCAAACATTACCAAACAAAAATATTGGATGCTCTCACTATTTTACAGAAGTTGAAACTGACAGAAAACAATAAGTTGCTGCACAAATACAGTGCATGTGTGAAATTAGAGATTTGGGCATATTTCTCCATTATATAATCTTTAAAGATTCATGTCATTGTTGACAAATGAAAATTAATAAGATCCACAAGGAATTTCTAACATATCAAATGTTAAATAGTTCCCTTCAGATCAGTATTAAGGATTCCTACCTATTTTTTTCTCTTTAAATGTCTCATATTTTACCACTTGTAAAATTCAAGTAAATAACGGTTCTGTCCTACACTGGTATTGACAGACTCAGGAACTTAATATGGCAACTAGAATGAAAAATTTCATAAAGTTAGGAGATTTAAATGAGATGAATGCATGGAAAATGCTTAGCATAATGATGTCACAATCATTTCTAGTAAAAAAAAGGATTAACAAAGTGTATAGGAAAGAATATAGACCCCGTATGTTTAAAAAATCTCAGGTAGTCAAAGTAACTTTTATAAAACACTGGCATCATGTGTATTATGTCAACCAATTATTTCTGGTCTCTAGAAGAGAGCCAGATGTTAAAAGCCTGCTGAGATAACTGAAAATTGCATTATTCAACTTCAAATACCACTAATTTTGTTGTTGTTGTTGTTGGGTGCCATTGAGTCGGTATCCAACTCATAGCGACCCTCTGTACAACAGGGGAAACACTATTGTCAGTGCTTCTCTGCTGTGCATAGGGTTTTCAATGGCAGATTGATTTTTGGGAGGGTGTTACCAGGTCCTTCTCCCAAGCCTACAGCTTCTGGTGTTCCCAGGCGGTCTCCCATCCAGGTACTAACCAGGCCCGACCCTGCTTAGCTTCCGAGATCTGATGGGATTGGATGCCACAGGGCTACAGCTGCAGGCACTAATTTTGTAGTCTTTCCCTAAATACTTTCTATGGTCTTAATTTCTCATCCAAAAACATGAGAGAAGGGGTCACATGAGCTCTCAAGTCATTTTAGGCTCTAACCTAAAACTGGTGCACCTAACACATAAGACAAGGTTGTGTGTGTATGAATACACACACGTATACACACACACGTACATGTACATATACATATACACACATGTGTATGTGTGTATGTGTGTATACACACACATATGTATGTATGTATGTGTGTGTGTGTATTACTGGGGGTTGTACCCAGGATCTCGAACAAGTGGTCCACCACTGAACTATACTCCAGCCTCTTTTTTATTTTGAGACAGTGTTTCACCAAGTTGTGCAGGCTGTCTCTGGCCTGAACTTGTGATCCTCCTACCTCAGCCTCCCCAGTTGCTGAGATTACAGGCATGTGCTAAGGTGCCTGGCCCATCGACTATATTATTTAAATCCTTGTCTCATAAAATCTGAGTTGTTTTTTGTTTTATCCTTGATAATATACAAAGAAAATGCCAAAGAACCAACTTTAGTATACCACTCCCTATACCAATTTGTACTTTCCCCACCAAACTGACAGGTTAAGAGGATTGTAGAATTTTAGACACAAATAGGTGTTTTGAAAATGATTTTTTTGAAATAGTTATAAAAAAAGTATTCTTTGACTCCAAAAACACCTTACTCCCTAAGGTGTAGGGAGACTGGCTTAGTGCAGTCTTAGAACCCAGTTCCTCTGATTTTTAATTTGTTTTTCTACTATTTCTATTATTGAATACCTAAATCAAATTGTTTGGGAGGGATCTGAGAGTGAAAAAAAAGCACCAAATTTTACATCTTAAAATTAAGAAAGCCCTTATCCTCACTAATCACAAAACAAAACGCAGCATTAAAACAACAATGATAATATAAAACAGCATCCATAACAAACCAGTAGAGCATTTATGTTCAACATGTGAGAATCTTAAGGTCATAAGTCATATCTCTGCCTCAACCAGCATAATAAATCACATACTGAATTGGATGTCATTTCACAATAGCTTTCAAAATTTGGCTATCAAATATACTTTCATAATAGCCACAGCTACATACTATGGAGAATTATGAAACCAACTAGAATAAAGGCTAATTTTATTATTAAAAAGTAATAAAAGTGAACATTTATTGCAAAAACTTATGTCTTAAACACTGCATAATTAAGTGGAACTCTCAAATTATTAGTTATAAAAATAAAAATTCCAAGCAAAATAATATAAAAAAATCTATAATCATGTCATTAAAACTTTTTCATTCCTAATATATATTTTGGGGCTGTATAGTATGAATGGAAAAAAAGCCTAAGGAGGTACTTTCTCTAAACTTACAGCATTATAGACACTATTAATCTTGTTGAAGCTTGCTAAAAAGAAAAAAAGTATTTTAAAGCACTCAAAATTAATAGTTGGGTTACTCTGAAAAAGTGTATTTACGCATGAAGCTCTACCAGGATAAGTTATTACTATTTATACTGGCCCAGAGATTAAGGGATGACACATTTTCATTCAAAATAATTGGTTTTAAGGATTTCACTGCAATATAAATAAATGACTAGCACTTATAGAACCCCATAATTTTATTCTGCATATTTACCATTAAGAATTTAATTTCCTCAATATTTCAGCAGAAAATACATAACCCACAGAAATATATTACCAAAGAAAAAAGGTGCACTCCATAGTCAGTTGACAATGTATTTGTAAAAGTACACCATGAAATATGAAACAATTATAACATAAAACATCATTTTAAGTACATTCATGGCATTCGATTTTCATTAAACAGTCTAAAAATGGGACAAATATGAACTTAATTTTAGCAGAAATAACCTAAAAGGAAGTAAAATACTCATTGTATCCTGATTAAAGCATAGCAAGAGATAACAATGTAACTCTATAAACAATATTGTTGTTGTTAGGTGCCATCAAGTCAGGTCCCACTCATAGTGACCCTCCTAGGGTTTTCAAATTGCTTTGGGAGTGGATTGCCACGTCCCTCTCCCATTTTTCCAGTGCTGGGGATCTCACTGGGGTCCTCAGTGAATGCATTGTAGCACTCTACCAACTGAGCTAAATCCCAACTCCATAAACAATATACTAGGGTTATACTGCTAATGATAAAGCTAATTGTGATTAGCTTTAGATTTCTACCTCAAATGAAAGGAGATAATTGTAATCCTGATTGGTGCACCCACTTACTAACTAAGCACAGCCTTAAATTTCTGTTTTCTTAAACTTCTGAATTTGTAACAGTTGGTCCAAATTGCTGGGTTTTGGAACAGTTCTTGATATTTCTAAACTTATCTCCATTGTTTCATACTTCTGTTGCTTCTCTCTTTTTCCCCTTCCTCTAGTGGGGGTTGAAACCTCTGTCTACAACTAAGTCTGAAATGTTATAAAAATTGCTTAATACATAAAAAGGAAAAAAAATGCAGCATTACAGGTCAAACCCTAATCTAGTTTAGAGTACAAATGATCACACATTCAAAGGGAAAGGAAAACTTAAAATGGATGGTTTTTAAGATGTAAGTTCTCTTTAGAAGTATTTTTATGTACTTGAAAAATACAAAATCCAGTTAGAGTATTCCAGAAGAAAATAAAAGCAGTTGGCTCTCTAAAGTTACAGAAATAAGGAATGCATGAGCTTTTTTAAAAAAACCCTTCTGTAAAGTACAGTTTAATCAATAAGTCATTGATTTTTTTCCAGTTATAGCTTAGTTCAACAAAACACTTCTTGAAAACTCTTTAAGCAACAGGATTTACTAACATATATATTGCATGACTCAGAAATACACAATCAAGTGCCCATTAATTTGGCAAACACCAATAAATACTGTGTTAAACAATTACTTTTGATGAAAATATTACCAGGATGGCCTCAGAAGGGTAAATGCTAGTCAATAAAAACACATTTTGCCTATTTGCTCACACAGTAGAACCTAATAATTTATATTAGAACTACTAATTAAATGTAGGTATAGTTACTAAAGAAAATGTGTTTTAAGAATTGTGCCCCATACCTATTCCAAGCATAATATAAATTAAGATTTCCTAACCTAAGTAGGCTATTTCAATCAACTGCAGGCCAGAATATATTAAGACTTATGTAACTAACCAATTAATGCAGATGCTCTGTCTTACACATTAGCACTCATACTAAAATAAACCATTTTGATCCAGTCTCTCCACTAAAATCTCAAAAGGCCCCTCAAGTGATCTTTACCCATATATTTTTACTGTTAATATAATTTGCATTTAGTCTACATTTATCCAAGGTATATTTCAGAATAAGTCTTTCAATAATATATTCAGTATAACATTCAATAATATGTTGAATGTGGTCAGACTAAAATAGACAAAACCAAAACACATTATGAATACAAATTATGTTATCAGTTATAAAAATACTTAAAGACTAGCCAAAGAAACATCACAAGAATTTCAATAAAATCTGACTAAATGCTTTCACACATTTCTCTATTAGTCATTCCATGGGAAACTGACACACCTGAATACACATGTCTTAAGTTTTTTAATCCTATAATCATAACAAGGTGTAGATTTTTTTAAAGATGCTATCATAAAGGTAATAAATAAGTATATACTCACAAGTAAGACACATTTAGAAATCACTTTATATGAATGAATACCAGAAACACTAAGCAAAACAAGACATTGAAACACCCATTTTCAGAACCTTTAAGAGAGGAAAAAGGTAGGAAGCAAAAAAAAAAAAAAAAAAAAATTCCATCAAAAAGAGGATAAGTCACAGAAAGTATCATACTTCCTCCTCTTCTCAGAAAATATCTACCTTGATATTAATTACAAAAATGAGAAAGGATCAGAATATGCTTCATTCATCCTGTGTTTGAATAGATCTTCATTACTTTTTATAAAATTAGACACATATGATTAATAGTGAGACACTTCAAATCTACATAAGTTTTAGTAGCTTCATTAAGTGCCAATCACCAGACCCATAGATTCCATGTGAGACTGAATTTATAAGTTCATTATGTATCATTTTTTCTAATAATCCTATCTTTCAGGAAATGTTCAACTTTTTAACACTAAAATTTCCCAGTGTGAAATTCCCATTGTAACAGCTTTAATTCCATCTAAAACTACTTACTTCTCTGTACATCTTTCACTATTAATGCTGAGGTGAAACAATGTTGAAAATCAAATTATGCCTTCATCAACAATGTTTATGGTAAATTTACTGAATTTTAGTATTTAAAAAAGCATAAAGTGATAATGGCAAGTTTGTTTTACTAGGAATGGATTCAGAAATCAATAAAGTTTCTCTTATTTTACTATCAATGAACTTAAACCTTTAAAAGAAATGCTTTTTTACATTCAATCATAATATTCTTAATTTTACAACTTCATATTCTAACTCTGTGTTGTGGTGCATTAACACATCTGAAGGCACTACTGTCTCTTCCACACAGAATATAAGGTATTTTTTTAAAGCATTCTGAAAAGCAATTTCAGATGGCCATTTAAAAAGTCAAATTATAATTTTTGCTTTTTTGAACTAAAAAATTCAAGTGAAGATATTAGTAACATTTACTGTTTTTATAAGTCAATATAAGTCAATATTCAATCAAGTTGTGGCCTCAACACAATTTAGATGCTGATCACTTAAGGTCACTGGTCATAGCTAATGTTTGGCTAGAGACATGTAACATATAGAGAAAGCAACCAATTTTAGTTATATTAGGGCTGTTGTTTGGAAACAATGGACTAATTCAATGATTGTTAGAAAAGAAACATTGTTTCAATTTATTTGGTTCAAGCTTTATTCTGGATAATCACATTTCCCAGTCCTAAATTAATGCTATAAGGTATACAATCTTCAAACATTATGGAATGATCCCATGTTAAGATACTATGCCTTTTTGTTAGGAAACAGACTAGTGATTCTAATTCTAAATCACACATCAGCATAAAATTAATCATCCTCTGGATACTAAAGAACTTCTAAAGAGCCACATTATCACAGCTGACATCTGTAAGGTTGTTAGGAGGCTCAAACTAAAGATGTGAATATTCTATATGTGTCATAAAGTACTATAAACATTAAAGCACTAGAATTATCTTTAATGATTTAAGGTTCACTATGTTCACCTAAGACTTATTCTGCATAACCCAGCTTTTATAAGGCTTAAGGACAGTTCTGAGTGAATGGAAATTAAGGTTTATTCCATGTGTTTTTTTTTTCTTATAGTAAGAAAAGGAAAACAATACTATGATGACTATCAGAATAAAGAATTTCCTAAATGTATTATTTTTCTTTGTGTAACTACATGTTTTATAAATCAATTTAATAGTTTCCCACAGATAGCTCAGTCAAATCAACTGTACTTACTCTTCTAAGAAAGCCAAGCACATGAAACCCATTGTCAAAAATTTGAGATTGACAAATTTATAACACAGCATGTCTTTAACATTTGAAACACAACAGCTTATGCAATAAGAAACAACTGAAATTTCCTTATTGGAAACACGGCAAACCTTTAGTTCAAAAAACATAGTAAAAATAATTATTTTTAAAATAATGGATTAGTAGGTAGAAGCTTGCATTAAGACACAGAAGAACTAAAGTGTTGTTTTCTCTCTTTTGATAAGAAACAACTAAGCTGTTTAGGAGAAGAGATCATAGCCTAAATCTATTTTTTTCCCCTAATAAGAAAAACTTCCTACACAAAGAGGAAAGATACATGTCTTTGTATCTCAGTGTTAGGGTACCCTTCACAGAAAAAGAATTTTATAGAGCTTTAAGTAAAATCTTCACATGACTGGTTAATAAGAACAACAAACACCACTAACATTTAAGAAAAACTTCAAAGGGTTATACACAAATAAATGTCTATTATGCCTTTTGTAAAAAAAACCCCACTGATTAACCAATCTTGTATCACTACAATCTTAATTTTTATATTTTCTTTCACACATAAAATGAATATATAATCTAGCATTTATGTGACTTGAGGATGAAGGCAGGGTTAGAGAACATAACCCCTGCCAACACATATATCTAAATTTAGAACTTTTTTCAATAATTCAATTTTAACAGACTTTTCCAAGAGCAGACAGAAATGTCAAGATACTTATAAGTGACTGAGAGAAAACAAGACAAAACAAACCAAATGATAGCTGAGAACTGAAGCTTAACAATTTTGGCCATCAGTTATCTACTTGAGAACTTGCAGGAGCATTTGAAAGTAAAATTTTATTTTGCATCTGCTGCCACGAATTCTTTTCTTAAAGAGATTGATCAGCAGACACAATTTGTCCACGTTAGGTTTCAATCTTATAAACAAGATCCATGTCTACTTTTATGGTCTGGTACACTGTACACTGCACTACTTTAGCAATAACAAAATTCAGACGGTTCGATTTGAAAAATGGGGGGGGGTCACTCAGAGTACTTCTAATTTTTAACCCTTTAATTTCAAGGTAACACTTCACAAAGGCACAAATGTAGTAGCACAACTTTTGGTTATGTAAGCATTAAAGTATTTTATTACAATATAAAACCATATTCTAAAATAGCTAAATGAACATGCAGAATAAATACATGGTATAATTAGACATTATAGTCCCTTGAATTTATATAATTTTTACTTAAGATGTTACTGAGCGGTATTATTTTAAAGTTTTCTCATAAAAAATTCAATACTGACCAGTGGGATACTGTGCATCACTATTTAACAAGAAAACCCCAGAGTGGTTATGTAGATAACACATTTAGGTTGTCTACCATGCCTACTTTCAAAAGAGCACTTAAACATATTCATTTGCAAAAGGCATCAAATCTTTGGAGAACACATACAAATAAATGATTTCTTAAATCTTATCAACTTATCTTAAATGTATCATTCTTACAAAACAGAAATAGAAAAGCATTAATCTTACCTTGAATAGCCATTGGAAAAAACTGATCTGCCAGGGAAGTTCATAGTCCCCAAGGAAGTCAGGTTGTCATCTCCAGATCCTTGGCACCTATTCCAGTTTTCTGAACCAACAGGAATTGGTGGAATGACATTAAAAATAGGCTTCTGATCCTGCTGTTGAGAAAGGGATGATGTATTCATGTCATAGTGGTACATCTGTCCTCCAGAAGTACTCACACCATGAACAGAAATGGCAGACATTTTATTCCCAATTATATTTGCCCCAGAAAAGCTTGCCTGACAGTAAACTGGGCCCAGTTTCTCTTGCTTAATTACCCCAGGGGTGCAGAGTTCAATGAAATCTTCTTTTTCTGTTTTCACTTGGGGTAGTGATACATTGCTGGGGCTTGATAAGATCATATCTCCATTATCCTTAATTTTAGGTTTAGTGTCTGGTAAAATGAGAGGCTTACAATCCTCACTGGCATCTCTTTCCAAAAGAAATGGATCATCCTCTTCTGCCAAAGGAGAAAGCAAACAGTTTTCATCTATCAACAGGTCTGATCTCCAAGGACTCTCATTTGTCTCTTTACCTGGGGAACCAGAAGAAAACTCCAAATCCTGCAAAATGTCAAAGGTGCTTTGGTCTGTGGTATACAATTTCACATTGCCACTGTTGGTGCCAGTCTGGCCTTTTAGATTTTGCTGTTCTGAAGACACATCAGAATGAGTTTTGGAAAACTCCTTCTCCATAGGGGCAGCAGACACAGTAGCAGATACTGAACTCTTGAGGTTCTCTGGAACACTGGTGGACTTATTGAGGTTTGCAATACTTTCTTCCAAAAGCTGAAAGTCTGTTTCCCCAGAGGAAAGGCTGATTTGGCCCTGCTGTGGGAATCCCAGGTCATTTCCCATCACTTTTGTTTCTGTCTCTCCCATATACAGTCCCATGGAGAGTGAAACTGCTTTGGACAGATCTGGCTGCTGTGCATTGCTTACTGAGCCTTTGGGAAAATCAACCAAAAGTCTTTGCTTCTTGGAGTCTGTCTGAGAAGCAGTAACCAGTGAGGACAAAGATGCTGAAACCTTCACAGTAGCTCCTCCCCTTAGGGTTTTATAGAAGTCCATCACATTTCCCCTCTCTGAGCCAAGTACACTGATGGGGAGTTCTTCTCTACTGGGAGGTACTGATTCTTTGGAGTCCATCAGCAGTTACCAGCTACAAAAAAGGCGGGGGAGGGGGATGAACATAATAAGCTATAAAGTCACATTATCTCTGATTAGTAAAAAGTCTGTTAAATGAACCTTTTAGTTAACTCTAAATCAAATTCTTTGTTATCAGAAAAGTCGTTTCTATCTTACAGAATAAAAAGCCACACATCCGGCTCTTATACAGTGTGCCACATTTAAAAGTACAATGTAGTCCGTTTGCCCAGCTGAGCACAAAAGTGTATCCAACTAAGATTGGGTGTTCATCCTGCCACTCAATGAATGTGTTGCTTTGCTAATCACAGACATTATAATTCATTACATGTGATTATTCTAAAGGTTCAAGTTGATGTCAGTGTATTTAATTTTTTTTTTAAAGAAGAAGCATGAACATTAAAATCCCTACCTCTTTTCAAAGCTGTTTGCTTTTCTGAGAACCAATACCTACCACATTTGATAAATACTATGCTAGGATTCTTTATCCTGAATTATTTCAAGTTCACCTCCTACCAACTTGGTCACACGTTTTTTAGTACAACCTATTGGTGTGTTTGAAAAATAAACAATGTTGATATGTTTTATCTTATAACAGGCCAAGGAAAGGCTCTTAATTTTAATCCATATTTCTGACTGGTTGTGCCTGCCCAGGAGTGCTTGTCTCTGAAGTTTGGATATGTGAATGTGAAACATAATATACAGGCTAACTGAAATTTACATTTTACAAAAGAGAACAGAATGTCTAGTAACTTCTCACTACAATTTTAGTTTAAATACGACAAATAGAGCTGACTTATCATGATTTCCAATAATACCAAGGTTCATCTAGACTAATGGTTAAGCTATCTTTCATTTTTAAATTGCTTAACTCTCAGTATGAAATATCATTATATCTCTGAATTAAGATTTTTCCTTTCCAGGTACCGAAGTACTGCAAAACAGAAAAACTCAAAACTGAAAAATCACATTCATGTAAGTCCAGATAAAATAGTATCCAATAAAATGCCCAGAATGATTGTCCCTGCAATTGTAAGCCTTTGCAGATCCCAATTCGGAGCCTATTCTTAACTGTTAGATTGCTAGTATGCTGTTAATAATCAGGATGCTTTAGGAGGTGAGCAAAGACTTGGACGTTACTCTTCAATCCTATCCAATAAAAGGAAACTTTTCCTGTACCAAGACACTAAGAAGCAAAACGTCACTGGCCCTCACTGAAAGGGGAGCATGACGAAGGTGGGGAGAGAATTGGGGATCTGCCACTAGGAATCTTCAGGGTACACCGTTTATCTGATAAAGATCTCTAAACACAAGGTATCAAATGGAGTCTAATGAATTTCCACACTGCTGTTTTGACAGCTGCCTTCCAGCCCAAAACTATAACAATACTTCATAAAACGAAACGATTCCTCAAGCGACATCAACCCCCAGTTTAAATTGCAAATAACCTTGTCACATTAGTGGGCCCTACTGAACCATGCCAAGGAGTCTTACATGGTAGGGCTACTATTATCAAGCCTGCAACCTCAAACGTCAAACTAGGACTTGTCAAAAATCGCAGTACAAAACTATTACGGTTAGGGAAGGTCTTTTTCTAAAAGGGGCCACTCAAAAAAGGCACGAAACGATGCCAAAAGCTAAAGAATAAACCCTCTTTGGGGGCGGGGTAGGGGGGTGAAGTGCGAGATTAAAAGAGAAATGTGTCCAGACCTGTTGAGTTCTCTCCGACACGCCCACTTCTACCAGATAACGCCAGCCCTGGCCGAAGTCTCCAAGTTGCAGGCTGTCAGCCCCCTGCGTGTGTACACACACTCTCACACACACATCCCGCACGCCCGCCAGAAATGAGGTGCGCCGGAGCCTCGGCAGCAACCCAGAGCGCGCTCGGGCGCACCAGGGTGGAGAGAAAATATTCGGGCGAGTAGAATCCAGACGCGGTTTAGCGTTCACCATAAAAACGGGTGTCTGGGCGGCCCCCTTGGAGGAAAAAGAAAGTAGGACTTGGGAGAAAAAGATGACAGATTCCCGCCTGGGAACGAGAGGCTTGACACCGCGGACAGCCGGACGAGGCTCTGCCTGCAGTCAAAGCTCAGGTTCCTCCCCCTCGGCCCGACCAAGGAACAGCGGCGGAGGGAGAGGAAGAGGCCAGCGCTGTCACCCGCGCGCTGCCCTTTCGTCACCGTCACCCGGCCCTCGCCAGCCTCCACCCCTACTCCTCGAGGCTAATAAAAGTTTGCAGACTCCCGCGGCTGCCCCCGAGCCTGCCCCCGGCGGCACCTCTGGGGAGCAAGAGCCCGCCCGGCCCGGCCCCAGCCCCCACCGCCTCGCCTCTTACCTCTGGCAGGGGCGCCGCACACCCGCCGCCGTCCGCAGCGCCCACCGCAGCCGAGATAAACAACTTGGCGTGTCAAAGCGGGAGGAACGGGGGGAGGATATTTTATCTAAAAAAAGGAAGTAAACAGCCGCCCCCTTCTCCATGGGGGGAGGGGAGAGCCCCTATTTCAGAAAGTCTCCCATTTCCCGGCTGACAAGCTAGACCGCCTGGCTGCTCGCGCCTCGGCGGCTCCGGGCTCCCTCGCGCGTCCCCCGTCCCGGCGCCGCGCCTCGCCGCCCCAGCCGGTCCGGCTGCGGCGTCTCCTTCCACCCACTAGAATCCGTCCCCGACGGGCGGGCGGTGACTCGGCTCCAGGCACGGACTCGAGCTCGCAAAATGGAGGAGGAGGCGGCGGAGGCGGGGAGGGAGCGCAGACACGCGAAAGGGCCGCCCGGCCGCGGCTGGCGAGCGGGACCGAGGGAGGGGGGCGGGCGGAGGCGGCGCCACGGCGCGCACACACTCGCTCACACACGCGCTCCCACTCCACCCCCGGCCGCTCCCCGCCCGAGGGCCCGCGCGGCGGCCGCGGGGAACTGTGCAACCTGTTGGCGACACTCGGCAACTGCAGGGGCGCCCTCAGCCCGCGTCCCCACGCCCTCCGCGCGGGCCCGCCCGCCTGGATCCGACGGCGCCCGCACGCCCGAGGCCCCCTACATGGCCTCCCAGAAGGAGTCCCGTCGCTGCCCACCCGGGCGCGCGGCGCTCCGCCTCCAACACCCGGGGAAAACAGAAAGTGAGGCGGTGGCGGCGAGAGCGGACCTGGTCTCTCAGGGAGGAAAACCGAGTTTCTTTAGTTTCTCTTCGCGCTGCCTCCTTCCCACCCCCGCCCAGGTCCGGGGCTCCGCGAGCTCGCAGTCGCTCCGTGGCTGGCGCCCCTGTAGGTAACAGCGGGCGGGCCAGGGGCCCCAGGGTACGGCCCGCAGTGGGGCCGCGGGTATGGTCCGCGCCCGTCCCCCGGACGAGTTGCGCGAAGTGTGTCACTACCAAAGGGGCGACAGAGCTGCACGGAAACGGTGCCGCAGCGTCTCGGCGGCGCGGAGCGGACGGCAGACACGCCCTCTGGGGAGGCCCGGGGAGGCGAGGGAAGAGGGAAGGGTGAGGGCGTACGTACTCTGGCCCAGGGGGAGTCGCGTGCCGGCAGGTCCCCCACCCCCGCACCGTCTGGGCGGCCAGGTCCGCAGCCGCCGCGCTCTCGCACCCGGAGAGAAGTTGCGAAGCAGAACCCATCCTCCCCCTCTCCGCGGCCGTCCCCCACCCTCTTCCCCGAGTCTGGGAGGCGGCGGCGGCGGCGGCGGCGGCAGAAGGAGGCGCCGCCTGCCAAGTTCAGCCCTCACTCCTTCCTCCCAGCGCGCTCACACTCGAAAGAAGTTGCACGCCAAATGCAAACCTCCGGCGAGCTGAATCTCTTTGCACTTTTAAAATTATGATTACAGAAAGCAGAGGGTGGCAGGCCTAAAAGCAAGTTGCAGACGAAATAGTAAGTTGTTAGCGTGTGACGCCTTCCTCGCATCCCAAATTCCTGACCTCTCCTTCCACCCCCTGCACAGCCCGCGTCTAAGTTCCCGGCGGAGGCCCCTCTCCCTAACTTGACATTTGCTGCCTTCCACTCGGTGCGTCCGGCACTCTTTGGCCCTGTAGGGACCCCCTACCCCTCCAAATGAAGCAAAACACACGCAGCTTTAAATTGTCAGTGTTAGGCTCCCTCCAGCAGTTCCCGTTACGCGCCTCCCCCTCAGGGCGAGGGAAACACGTGGCCGTCCCCGAGGAGAGGAGAGGGGCTTGGGGCGAGCGGTGTCCGCGCAGGGCGCTCCCGCCCCAAGCCCCTTCCCCAACTTGCCGCGGTGGGAAGGCTTGGGCGATACTAGGACCAAGCCTCCTACCTTGTGAGGCGCATGTTATGATTTTTTATGACTGAGGGAAAGGTTATGCTGTGTCGCTTTAGGGTGCAGAGAGGTAACTTTTGCGCCCCCACAGGTGACAGCGCGTGGCAGCTCCTGACCAGAACAGAGGCTGCCGCGGCTCCATTTAGTCCCTGCCCTGGCGCGCGGCCGCAGCCACGCTGTCTCCTCCCACTGCACTCCGACTCTGAGGACGGCCGCTGCTGCTCTGACATCTTGCAGGAGGCTGGGGGAAGCGCGTGCCGGAAACTACTCACCGCCATCTTGGTAAAGACCGGTGACGCCAGCCCGGCCCCGCGGCCACCATCTTGACAGAGACTCTCGGTCGCGTCTACCCTGAGCCTCCCTTTCTTGGTTGGAAAGTGTAAACGCTGCCCTGTGTGTTGCGTGCTGTGTGAGGGAAGAACTTGGCTTTAAGCAGACCCCTTGTCCACAGGCGATCCGCGGGAGCCCTCTCCAGAAGATGCTGGGCCACCATATTGGCAAAGGAAAAGATGCTCACCGCCTTGAAAAAGGAAGGGGAACGAAAACCTGTGCCAATGTATAATTCTCAGCTAGAAGAATTTTTATGAAGATCGCTGAGCAACTCGGAGTTGACAAAACCTTCTTTTAAGTCCAGGAGACTATTCGCATCCCTGGAAGTAGCAAGTCACCTAGAATGAAGCTCATAGTGGACACTAAATGAGAATTTATCCGGATAACTCTCTTTGCCTACTTGCCAGTTTTTCCAATTTCTGAGTGTCAAGTACTGGAATAAGATGAATTTGGTGGATTGGGTCCCCAGACTACCAGCAGTTTCATTGGGGAGGAAAAACAAGACAGACTCCTACAATACTTTATAATGTTTCAAAAGTGATCTAAGTAACTCATGGGTTGGGATTTAGCTCAGTTGGTAGAGCGCTGCACTGCAGCCTCTGAGGTCCTGAGTTCAATTCCCAGCATCGCAAAAATGGGAGAAGGGCCTGGCAATTCACTCCCAAGGCAATCCCGAAACAGCCATTGAAAACCCTATGAGGGTGGCTATGAGTCGGATACTGACTCAACAGCACCTAACAACAACAAGTAACTCATACTAAAATTATTATCCCTGTGGGTTTGCACAAGAAAACTAGGAATTGTACATGTATATGTATACGTATGTATTCACACACATGCATGTTACATGTATTTGTATGTAAAGAGACCGTAACAGTCAGAACACTTTCCCATACCGTAAGCCTATTTCACAGCTGAATCTCAGTACTATGGAAAACAATACATTTAATCGCTATTACGTGTTCAAGTTCTAACTGGTAGGGGCTCTTTGGTTTTAAATACTTTATGATTTTACAAGAATTCCCAGTTAACATTTTCTCTTTTTTCTGCAAGTCCAGCAGATGTTAATATGGAGGAATACATAGGGTTCAGTTAAAAGTTGCATTGCAAACACTTTTAATTGAGCAAAAGTATGAAGTTTTCCTATTTTTCCCTTCAGCTGTCTATGCCTGTTAATTTTGAATTTGAAGGAAAAAATCTCATTCTTTAGTCTTTCACACTCAATTGAAAGCATGCATAAACTGTAGATTAATCCATATCTGTTTTTAAGGGTAATAACAGTTATGATTGCCTAACATATATTGACTTTTCTGTCACCCGGATTTGCTGGCAACAGTTGAATGAAAAAGGTATTATTATTTTATTTTATTTTCTGGAAGTGCATAGGATCGATCTCAGGGCCTCCCACATGCTAGGCAAGTGCTCTACCAATGAGCTATACCTAATTGATTTTTCAATATGAGGAAACTGAGGCTTACAGAGATTGATGCTTGTCCGAGGGTTGCAAAGCTAAATGTTGAGGTTGGAATGAGCCAATATTAACAGGCTTTCCTCATTCATCTCATAATTTCCATGAAGCAGTATATCAGTCCCATGGTAGACTTTAAGTGCCTATGGAATTTAACTTAAAAGATGATGTTGTGTATATTAGGAAGGAAATGAGATTTAGCATTGTAATAACAGTTATAATGATTGTTGTTGTTGTTAGGTGCCCTCGAGTTGTGTCCAACTCATAGAGACCCTCATGGGGTTTTCAATGGCTGACTGTTTCGGGATTGCCTTGGGAGTGGGTTGCCAGGTCCTTCTCCCATGTTTGTGGTGCTGGGAATCGAACTCGGGACCTCAGAGAGCACAGAGCGGGACTCTACCAACTGAGCTAAACCCCAGCCCCAGTTATAATGATAGTTAACAACTATTGAGCATCTACTGTCTGTCAGGCACTTTTGAACATTTTTATACACAATATTTTTATGCACAATATCTTAAGTCTTTGATATGACATTTACGCATCTGTAACCCTAGGAAGTTATTACTATAAGATAAAAAATAGGATGTATTGCCACCTGAGAGTAAATGTATATGATTGTCTCAGAAGCAGAGGTGGAAATGAAGCTGATTCAAACTCTATAAAACCACTTTGATTTTTGTTTGGTTATTATTGTTGTTGGTGGTGGTGCTTTCTTTTTTCCTTCAGTACTCAGGGTTTGAACAGGGCTTTGTGCATAATTGGCAAGTGCTCTACCACTGAGCTGCATCTCCAGACCCCTTTTTAAATTTTTTTGAGATAGCATCTTGCTAAGTTACAGCTGCCTCTGGCCTCTGAATTGTGATCTTCCTGCCTCCCTCCCCTCCAGTTGCTGGGATTGCAGCAGGGTGTCACTATGTCCGGTCTATAATACCACTTTAGGTTGTCATGGTGGCCAAATGACTTAATGAGAAATGTTCCTCAAGATCCTCATTTTTATCACAGGATTTTCAATGGCTGATTGTTTTGGGATTGCCTCAAGAGTGGGCTGCCACATCCTTCTCCTATTCAATCAGCATTAGCAACTATTACTGTTTTCATCAGTTTTTAAAAAGTGGAGCAAGAAATTAAAGGTATTTACAAAATAAGTGCAGATTTCTACAAGTTCATGATTCATCCCTCCTGCCCTGACTCTAGTCTTCTAAAATTATCTTACATCTATCTTATTTGACTGCAATGGTTTAAATGGCATCTTTCCATGTAGATTTCATAGAGTAACAATGATTTCTTTTCATACTTATATTTCATCCTTAATATTGAATGAAATTAAGTAATTACAGTAACAAGTACAAATGGCATAATCATGTTTGAAGGAAAAAACCACAAGGAACTGTTCGTAGCTCAGCTGGCAGGAGCAGAGATGTGGGATGTTCAGGATATAACCTCAGCTGTATGTCCAGTATACCCAGGCATCAATCAGTATATGTTCCAGGGAGACTAGAGAATGTGGATTTCTTGAGATGAACTGTTAAGTGTTAATTAAGAAACCTCCTGTTCCTTCCCACTTCTACTGTTATCATGTATATTTTTTCTTACATAAGGACTTATCTTGGTGACTTGGGGGCTGGGATTTAGCTCAGTTGGTAGAGTGCTGCGCTGCAGTCTCTGAGGTCCCGAGTTCGATTCCCAGCACCACAAAAATGGGAGAAGGACCTGGCAATCCACTCCCAAGGCAATCCCCAAACAATCAGCCATTGAAAACCCTATGAGGGTCGCCATAAGTCAGATACCGACTCGATGGCACCTAACAACAACAATAACAACTTGGTGACTTATTTTCCTATAGTCTGTATAGTCTGTGGCTACAGACTATAGGGTTCTTCGTCGTGGCTACAGTCTCAATTTATTTTATTTTCCTACCTCTTCCTTTAAATCTATGTTGTTAAATGCAAATTGAAATCAAATACATTTTATGTGTATGAATAATTTTGAATATGTTAATTTTCTATTAAGGCAACATAATCAGCTTTTCCTGGTTGTCAGAATCTACTTTGAAAAATTATTCACTGGGCATGGTGGTGCACACCTTTAATCCCAGTGAGTCAGGAGGCATTGCAGAGACGGCCTGGGTAACTTAGTAAGACCCTGTCTCAAAATACAAAGTAAAAAATGGTCTAAGGGTATGCCTCAGTGATTGGGTGCTTGCAAAAAGCATGCGTGAATGAATGCGCGCACACACACATAACAAATTATTCCTGCAGCTATCACAGCTATTAGGTGCCTCTTAAAAATACTGGTAGTATCTTGACTTAGGGAAACATTTCTATTCTTATTTAACTCTATACTGTGAAAGATTCAAGGGAACCCAGAGAAGATCAAATATCCCATCCGTGACTGCTTCAATATTTGTATTTTATACCACACATGCTTATTATAATCAATTCACACTAGTACAGCAAGTTCTTAATCATAATCCATTCACTTTGGTACTTCTTTTGTAATTGGAATTAACATTCCCACATAAACTTGGAAATGCTAAATCATTACTAGCCTCCCCAGTGTTTTACTGCTTCTCATGATGCTTTCAATGATTTCATCACAAGCAGCCTAAAATATTAGTTTCTTTTCCCATGCATGAAGTCCTCCATGGGTCTCCCCATTAAGTCTATATCCTTCATATCTGCAGAACTTAATTTAAGCAATACCTGATGGAAAGATGAGGTAAATATCCAGCGGATAAATGAAATAAATGTTGCCATAATCAGGAACCTAATTTTTTAATGTTTAGTAACATTAGAGCAAGTACACTGAATAATTCTAACAAGTGTTACGTACATTGTTTTTCATTTGTGGCATTTGTGGCTCGCCATTATGTCATTAGCTTTCTTCCTTTTTCTGATTTAATCTTTTCTGTCCCATGTTACTTTGGTAGAGAGTGTTTCAGTCTGCCCCATTTATAGGTAGAATTGCTCAGCTCATTTTTGAGAACCTGTTTCCATTTTGCCTCCTACACCATATTTATTTATTAGGTTATGTTGGTGTTTTATGTTGAGCTAAATTAGAAATAGGATTTATAAGTGCTTCTGCTTCACATTAAATTCAAAAGTATTACAGAGGACATATGTTACAATTTTTAAAAAATTGTTGTCAATATTAAATTTTCTCTAGCCTCTTGTTTAGTTTTCAACAGAAGACCTGTGTTTGAAACCCTGTTCTGCCATTTACTTTCTTGAATGAGTTTGAACCAGTCATTTGACTTTTCTGTCTATATAGGAAAGTTAGTAATATCTACCTTACCTGTCTCATAGGAAAAATCTAAGGTTCAAATGGGATGATTTGTACAAAAGGAGTTTTAAAATACCAAGATTTGTTTTAGAAAACAGGGAGGGGCTGATAGGATTTTTGGATCATCAGTTTACCACAAGAAATGTGAAAATTATCTTTTCTCTCTTAATTCATTTCCCAGATAACCAGTGCAATGGGCAATCTAGAATTTTAGACAAGAGACTATTCAGTTGTGTGCTAGAGCCAGCTGTATCAGCTTGCAAGAGCTGATTGTCAAATTATCAGGGAGTTTGTAAGTCAGTTGCTAATCATGGTCATTATTAAAAACTAAATTTTTTATAAACTTTCAACTGAGTATTTTAACAACAAAGGTAATGCTCAAAACTTAATTTCCTTATTTTACTACATTTACTATTATATATTCTCTTAACGTTATTTCCATCTCTTTGGTACTATGAGCATTATATAATGGTGTGTTACAACACATCTATTCCCAGCCTTGCATTCAGAAATGTTATTTTGGTGGCTTAAAATCAACCGTGGTAGATTATTTACACTATAGAAATTGGAAAACACTATAAGTTAGACCTTGATTTATTTTGTTGATTGTCTAGACTTAAGTGATAGAGGAAATTTTAATAATTCCAATTAAGTTTAAAAATGTATAATTTTAGGAATAGCACAAACAATCTAGTAAATATTTTTTCTAGTACCCCCAAACCATTATCTGATCCAGCAAATAACTTACATTCATTGATGAATGAGTTTAGTCTCGGCATATGTCTTGTTGCTTCACTGTCATCTCACTTATTATTATAAAAATATCAACCAACATTTATGTTGGAACCTGAGTAGCATGAGCAACTACATTGCTGAGTTGGATGTTAATCAAATATTTATTTGTAGCCTGACTTTGCTAAACTTGGTTGACTTGCAACTGTAGGTTTGCTATGGATACAAGTGTTAGGCAAAAATCACTGAAACCATTCTGTGAAAATCAATTGGCCATATGGAAGTCACTACTAAACAGTATTATGTATTTTATTCTATTTTGTAAATTATGTGCTGTGTATCCTTTATGCCTGCAGTTGTACCCCTGTGGTGTCTTATTCTGTCAGATATTAGAAGCTAAGCAGGGTGGGGCCTGTTTAGTATTTGGATGAGAGACTGCCTGGGAATACCTGAGGTTGTAGGCTGGGGAGCAGTACCTGCTAGTCCACTCACAAACACAATCAGCCATTGAAAACCCTATGAATAGAAGAGAAGCACTGACGTAGTGCTGGGCATGACATGGTGTCAGGAAGTGTTTCATCTGTTGTACATGGGGTCACTGCAAGGGGAACTCCCCTTGACAGCACCTAACAACAACATATCCTTTATTTTCAGTAAAATTACAATAAACAGATAGATACTCTCTCCCTGACTTGTTAAATATTTACCTGCATGCTCAGAGATGTAATCTAATTTGCTATTTGGAAAGATCATTCTGCCTGCTGTGTCGAGTATGAGTTGTAGGGGGTAAGAGAAGAAGCAAGCAGAGTGGTAGGACGCAGGCACATAGGTCCAGGGAAAGATAACGAGTTGTACTGAGGCAATGGCAATGGAGGTGGAAGCTATGGTTAAACAAGGAAGGCATTTGGGACGTGTAAGGGGGGTAAACCAGTCATCCAGCAGCTCTCTGGGACAGACAGACTTTCAGGAATGTTCAGCTGTCTGGTGAATTCCAAGAAGGCTCAGTGGTTGGGTAGAAAAAGAGTCAGGAGAGGCATGTCATCGGAGATAAGGGAATATTGGCAGTTCTAGAATTTCTAAACATCTTTAAAGCACATGGAGAAAGGTTAGGTTCTTAGTCAAATGTCTCATTTCCTTGAAGTATAGGTGGGAAGGGGAAATTCCAAATACCACTAACATGTCATAACTTGGACTCATAGACTCAGTTTTCTTACTCATCCAGAAATTTCATTGACTTTTGTCTGTGTTGTTGTTATTGTTAGGTGCTATCGAGTTGGATCCAACTCATAGTGACCCCAGTACTGCAGAAGAAAACACTCCCTGACACTGTGCCATGTCCGACACTTTTTCAGAGTTTCTCTACTATTCATAGGGTTTTTCAATGGCTGATTGTTTCAGGATTGTTTGGGGAGTGGGCTGCCAAGTCCTTCTCCCATTTTCTGCAGTGCTGTGGATCAAACCCAGGGCTTCAGAGAGTGCAGAGCAGCACTGTGTAGAGAGGTTATTTGTTCATCCTAATGTCTTGATCCTGGGCTGGGATTAAGCTCAGTTGGTAGAGTGCTGCTCTGCAGTCTCTGAGGTCCTGGGTTCAATTCCTAGCACTGCAAAAATGGGAGAAGGATGTGGCAATCCACTTCCTAGGCAATCCCTAAACAAACCCTATGAGGGTCACTATGACTCAGACATGACTCGATGGCACCTAACCACAACAACGTCTTGATCCTATCCCAGGCTATAGTAGAATTTTTTCTAGCATTTGCAGTTGAATTGTACATTTTTCACTCAATCACCCTAGGATAGATAGTATTGCCTCTTTTTATACTTCTCATTACCTTATTCCCAGTTTTTCTTTGCTGCTATACCATAAAAAGGGACTCAACCATAAGCCACCCTATTATATTGTCTAGTTATTGTTGTTGTTGTTAGGTGCCGTGGAGTCATGTCAGATTCATAGCGACCCTCATAGGGTTTTCAATGGCAGATTGTTTTCGGGATTGCTGTGGGAGTGGGTTGCCACATCCTTCTCCCATTTTTTGTGGTGCTGGGAATCGAACTCGGGACCTCAGAGACTGCAGAGCAGCGCTCTACCAACTGAGCTAAATTCTAGCCCCATATTGCCTAGTAGTTATGGGAAAACGTCTGGCTATTATGGTCTCCTTGTTTCCTCCATTGTAACAAAATTATTCTCATTGGTTGTTTGCTTTGTGTTAAACATTTTATAAAAGGAGTTATTAAATTTTATGGAATTAAAAAATATAGACACACATATATAAATGTTTTTGCAAAAGAAGAACCACCTCTCCCCATTCACCCATTCTGTGAACCCTAATGACCACAGAAAGGAAAAATTCTCAACTTTACAGCTACCAAGCACTGACACTTTGAGGATTCAGTTTTGATGTGTCATTTGGTTTACTTTGGTTTTCTGATAATTAGGTGTTTTATGGATAGTTTTAGTGAATCACAGAATATTAATAGAAGAAGAAAGATGAGGCTGAGCAGTGGAGTACTTGCCTAGTATGTGCAATGCTCTGCAGTTCAATCCCTAACAATGCAAAAAATAGCAGTTAAAAAATAGTAGAAGGAAGGGATTTTCCCAACTAATTTCTTCTCCCATTCAGTCACTCATTCCTGCAACAAAATATTCCTTCAATAAATAGCATCTGTTATATGGTAGGCACCAGTATAAGGTTGTGGGGATATGAAAATAATTGAATTCAATTATTTTTTAAAAATATTTTTAAACAGCTTACTTAAGGAATAATTGATACAAAGAACTGCACAAATTTAATGTGTACAATTTGATGGGTTTGGACATATACCTACATCCATGAAACTATCACCACAATGAAACCATCAGTGTAACAAGACAAAAGACATATCTAACATATTTTCCTTCTTTCCTTTTTTTTTTTTTTTTTTGCTTTATTATTGGTGGGTTGAACCCAGGACCTCATGCTTCACCACTAAGCTGTGGCCCAGCCCTTTTATTTATTTATTTATTTATTTATTTATTTAGGAAATGTGGTCTCTCTAAATTGTGCAGACTACATCTGGCCTTGAACCTCCAATCCTGCCTCATCCTCCTAAATTTCTGGGATTATAGGTGTGTACCATAGCACCAGTATCGCACACCTCTCATAGTTTCATTGTGTCCCTTTGCTTTTGTTTTTTTGTTTTTGTGGTAAGAACATTTAACAAGAGAACTGCTCTCTTAAATTTTGAAGTGCAAAATGGATGATCCTTGAGGCCATTATGCTCAGTGAAATAAGCCAGTCACAGCAGGACAAATACTACATAATTCCACTCCTAAGAAATTCTATCATAGTCAAACTCATAGAAGCAGAGAATATAATAATGGTCACCAGGGGCTGGAGGTGGGGTAAAGAGAGAATTGTTCAATGGGTATAAAGTTTCAGTTATGCTAGATGAATAGAATCTAATATACAACATCGTTCCTATAGCCTTACATTATATAACTTCAAAAATTTTATTGCAACATAGTTCCTGTAGCATTGCATTTTATAAGTTCAAAAATTCTATCTCACTCATAAATTCATACATCTGCTAGAGACTGTCAATTCATGACACAAGTCAAAGCTCAACAATTTTTCAATTAAGAAACAAAAAATATAAAATACTTATTGAATTAAAAACTGATTATCATACAGTCCCTACTCAGGAGTAAATAGAGAAAGAGTGACAAGTCATGAAATGATGTAGACTTGTAGAAAAATGTGGTGATAGATACAGAAGGCACTACTTATATATCAAGAGGTCATCCCAGTGTTTAGGAGTAGGGAGGTAGGAGTAAATACGGAAATGGTTATCAGGATGGTCAGGGAGGGCTTGCCTGGGGATGAGCATGACTGATTTGAATTATGAGGATTCTTCTTCAAGTGATTTGGATGTTTCTCACAGAGAAACAAATTCCATTCATAATGGAAGCTTGTCATTAGTATTCTATTAGAATTTGTTTGTTTTTTGTTTATTGGTGCATTTAAAGACACTCAACTGTTAAAGCAAAGAGCTTGCTTTATTGGCTCATCTAAAGGCCAGAGGTGGTTAAATTTTACGGCTGGGTAGATCCAGGGGCTGAGATGATGTTGGAGGATCTTGAATTCTATCTCTTGGCTTTATTTTCCTGTTTTGGTTTTATTCCTGGGAAGGCTATCTCCACTTGATAGACTGTGGCACCTGAATTTAAAACATCCTAGCAGCTTATTAACTATAGTGGAAAGAGAGATATTTTCCAATATTCTTAGTAGTTATTCACGGAAGAGGCTTCATTGGTCTAGTTGGGCCATGTGAACCAATAACTATGGCCAAGGGATGTAAGGGATATATGCTCTGATCAGTAAAGCCTAGATCAAGTACCTACCACTGATATCTAAAATGAGAGAGAGAGCAGAGAAAGGGGGGTGGAGGGAGAGAAGAGAAGAGAAGAGAAGAAAGGAGAGGAGAGAAGAAGGTAGGGTAGGGTAGAGAGAGAGAAGAAAGGGGGGAAGGGAGGGGAAGAGACAAGAGAAAATGCCCCTTAAAATAACTGGGGTTTTAAAAATTAAAATAGGAAAACCTCAGGGATGCTGGGGATGCAGAAAACATCAGATATCCACCTCAGTAAGCTATTTATTAAAATTTAACAGTGACATGGACATCACATTTTACATTTTAAGGGAATTGGTCATGACCTAAAATGTATGTCAGCAATGTAAAGAGCCCTGAAAATCAAGTGTAGTTGTTACAAATCCTATTGGTTTAATTAAGAAATTGAATGTAAGTTTGTACTTTGAAATTTCTAATGGTACACAAATGAATTGACTATTGGTTTGCAGAAAAGATACCTCCACTTAATTGGGCTCTTCTCAGATGATGTAATGATGTTTACAACTTTCAAGCTAGTTCTGTAGTCTTCCAGAGAAGGAATTTGTCTTGCTTGACTATGATTCCAGCAAACTTGATGGAGTATAGATAGCTGCTGTGAGCCTTTGCCTGCTTATTTTGCTTTCTGTCTTGACAAGCTGAATGTCACGCAAATGTCTCCAGCCTTGGTACTGGGCAGGCAGGAAGCCAGAACCAGTAATAGAAACAGGAGGCAGTCCATGAATACTTGCTGATTAATTTTAGCTCCATAGGCCTGATGGGTTTTCCATCCCTATAATTACCATCAGCAAATAGTTATTGAATGATGTCCAGCATATTTTTATTCTTATTTCTTTGGTCCTGATTTTCATTTTCTATTTTACCTCTCTGTGAGTTCATCACGTGTGTTTCTGTTCATCAGACCAACAGAGCCTCCTGTAATCAGTGTCGAAGTACTCAATTTTATTCCTCCTGTGAGATTATCTATTTATCTCTCTATCTAAATTGTCTGTTATGAACCAGTTCAAGTTCTCTTTGGGAGTAATAGAGGGAGAAAGGACGAGAAATAAATTAGGTTATTGAATGGTTATTCTATGCTTGATGCTATATTAGTACATTCCACATTTGCTTTACAAGTTACTCTTTTTTTTTATTGGAAATAGTGCTTAACAAGACTGTCTTTCCTGGGCTCCATCTGTGGAGAAAGTGGAGAAGAGTGAGGGGTGAGGTTATGAATTATATATATGACACTGGGGAAAGATTTTATAGAAGGGCGACTGGGGACATCCAAGAAAAATGGTATCCTTGTGTGGATGGCACTAGAAGGTGAGACAACTTTAGATAAGACTTCTGTCTTTTTTTTAAAAATCTTAAAAATAATAGGTGCTAGAAAACAATGCATACTTTAAAAACCCAAACATACAGAAGACAGAGATACACAAAGTTAAAGTAAAAATTTTCTCCCTCATATGATCCGATTTTGCAGAGTAACGAGCTTTTAAGGGTTTGATATGTGTACTTCCATAAACCTTTTGTCTGTGCATGGATACATGCATGCATACACACATATACATGGTTGTTTGTTTTTTTTAAGAAAAAATAGGATATTACTATGTATTTTTTCAGTACTGAGGGATTTAATCCAGGGCCTCCAGCATGCTAAGGAAGTGCTTTAACACTAATCCATACTCCCAGCCCTATGCATTCATTTGTTCATTCATTCATTTAGTTACAGCGTCTTGCTTAGTAGTACAGGCTACCTCTGTGTTTAAGCCCACACTTCTCCTGTCTCAATGTCCGGAGTCTCTGGGATTACAGTCCTGTGACACAGCACCTGGCTATTACATGTATTTTTAAACTTCATTCATCAAATATTTTTGGACTTTTCATGTCAATATTTTCAAGTAATAGTGGCATAGTAATTTATAATGTATTTATCCTTTCCCTTATTGATGAATATTTAAGTTGTTTTCAAGTTTCCACTATTGCAATTCATGCTACAGTGAATATCCTTGTATCTATATGTATTTGTACCATTGTGTAAGTATTTCTGTGGTGTTGATTGAATTTCCCAGGTCAATGTGATTTGTAGCAATCATTAAGTATCCAAATGTGCCACATTAATGGACTTAAAAATGTTTGTCCATTACCAGCTCATTTTCTACTTTCATCTTCCTTTAGGCATTCTAGAAAAATTCAGAGTAGGAGTCATGGATGGCTATGCAGAACAGGCTACTACTTGAAAATCTCTGTCTTGCTTATTGATACAGTTTCGCTGAATCTATCCTTGTGTTAAATATATGTTCAAGAAGATTGGCTTACTTGAACCTGGAAATTCACCCTTAAGGGATCATTTGTTGTTGTTTGTTGTTAGGTGCCGTCGAGTCGGTATCCAACTCATAGCGACCCTCGTAGGGTTTTCAATGGCTGAGTGCTTCAGGGTTGCCTTGGGAGTGGATTGCCAGGCCTTTCTTCCATTTTTGAGGTGCTGAGAATTGAACTCAGGACCTCAGAGACTGCAGCGCAGTGCTCTACCCACTGAGCTAAATCCCAGCCCCAAGGGATCATTTAGGGATACCATAAAGCTTCTATTGACCAACCTCCATCCCATCGCGGTGCCAGGGCCACATGTGGGTAGATATTGTTTTGCCTACCAAGAATTCATTCTCCACATATGGTACCAGACCTAAAATTTCCTTTGGAAAAGTATCTTTCCTAACTTCAGTCCTATAGAACTCCATGCTAGGGAAGTGTTTGGGGTACTATTAACATCATCCTTCAATCCATGGATGGACCAGGTTTGGCCTCTCATAGCATTAACTCAGGGATGGGCACATGGCAGATAAAAAAGAGGCTTAGTTCTTGACTATCAGGGACTAATTGGAACCCTTCTCCTGCTTTTTTTAAAAGAAAAAATAATATACAAGTTTAGGGCAGCTGCAGGCTACCATTTAGAGGAGTAGTCCTCAACCTTTGTGGCAATAGGGACAGTTTTGTGGAAGACAATTTTTCCACAGACCTCTCTGATCTTCCAGGAGGCGGAGCTCCGATAATAATTCAAGTGGTGGGGAAGGGTTGTAAATGCAAATGAAGCTTTGCTGGCTTTTCTGCCTACTCATCTCCTGCTGTGCAGCCTGGTTCCATGGCTCTGGGGTTGGGGACCCTTTTAGAGCCACAATTGGAGTGAAGTAGACAAAAAAGAAGAGGAAGAGGAAGTGGAGGAAGAGCAGCTGCCAAAGACGTTTGGAGGTAGAATCCTAATTATCTAACGTGAATATCTAGATCCTGAGGCTAGACTACCCATGAACTTCACTATTATGCACTCTAATAAAGAGCAATAATAATTCTCTTCTTTCCTCTTCCTTCTTCTCCTTCCTCTTCACTTCACCTTCCTCTTATTCTTCCTCTTCCAGATCCTCTTTTTTCACTCTGGCCAGTTGGAATGAGCTCTCTAAAACTTGCTTCTGAAAGGATCCTGATGTGGAGGTCTAGAACACAGGGTGCTTTTCCTGCTGAAGGAGAGAAGCCGGCTATGATTATTAGACATCTAAGATGACCTCAGAAGAAAAGTGAAAGCCTGAAAGAGAAGCCAATTGAATGCCTAAAAATAAACTTTACCTGCTTCACAAGTTGGGCTAGAGTTTCATCTTAATTTTTAATTAGGTGACGTGGGCAAACTCCTTCTTTATTTAAAATACATGTACATAAATGAGACTATCAACCTCTAGTTAATTCACTGGTTCCGACTATGCTTCAGATTACCATTTTTTATTCATATAGAAATTGCTCTTCTATTTTTGGGTATGTTTTAAAAGAAAAAAACCAGAAAGTTTTGGTAAACCTCCCAGAGAAATGTCTTATTTAGTTTCTCTTTAGGGCAGCTTAAATTATTACTCTGCTTTCCAGATTGGTCTAACCTTATATTACTTTGTTTATAGTAGACTTGATCATATATTAACTTAAACACAATGCCTGTAGATATGACCTAGTGGAATTATGTATTAAAATATTTTACTATCTTATCAGCATTTGTTTTCATGAAACAAAAACCTGATAGCTAAAGTGAAAGCACTACTAATATAAAAAAAAATCAATACCTTAGTTAAATTAAATCCACAATCCTTATACACATATTATTCCTCTTTTATTTAAATAAACCTTATACTTTTTTCTTATCTTTAGCAGGAGCATAAGATGTAGTGGTTGGTAGGGATGTCATTTGTTGAATTCAATAAGCATTTATTTACTTGTTGTGGTGGTTTGAAGATGAAATGTCCCCCACAGGCTCATGTTTCCAATGCTTGTTTGCTAGCTGGTGGCATGATTTTGGGAGGTTCTGGAAACCATAGGAGGTAAGACTTAGCTGGCAGAAGTAGGTCAACAGGGACGTGCCTTTGAAGGTTGTATCTGGCCTCTGGTTCCTGTCTCTCTGCTTCCCAGCCACAATTAGGTGAAGCAGTTCCTCTGCCACATTCTCCCGCTGCCATGATGTTCTGCCCAAGCACACAGGGCCAAGCATGGATTGAGCCTTCTGAAACCTTGAGCAAAAATTAATCTTTCCTCACTTAAGTTGTTAATTTCACGTATTTTATTAGTAGCTCCAGCTCAGTATTATTTATTAATAGCTCCAGCTCAGTAGGAACTAGACTTGAGAGTCTACATCTTAGTAGACATGTGTCTTTGGCAACTTATTTAACTTCTGAGTTTTAGTTTCCTTATCTAAAAAATAAATCTAGTAATAGTATTTTCTCTACAAGATTCTTATGCAGAATAAAGAAGATATTTTCTGTAGAGCATTTGGCGCAATCATTGATATTTAGTAAGGGCATGGTAAAGCAATGGTTATCATTATCCCTGCAGAAAGTGAGATGGCCTGGTAGACATACCCTAAACAAAGATCACACACACTTCATTAGCTTCCTTTAAACCAACCTCTTGTCCTCCTTACATCATGGGTTGTACATTGAGGCTCATTGAACACCTGCTGAGGATTCTGTAAAAGAAATCCAGGCATTAGCCTGGAATTTTAATTTCTGCTATATGATTTACCAGGCCTCTCACAGCTTTGCACTCCTATAATTCTATAAACCACATATCTCTGTGGGATATGAGACTTATGAAACCTAAGAGAATCATAGATTTTCCCATCCAACTGAGCATGCTCAAATACAGATATTTAAAAACATAGAAGTTGATCACATGCTCTTTAACCAGCCAAAAGAAATAAAAACACAGAGAAATGGAATGATTTGTCTGGAGTCACTGACTTGCCAAGAAACCAAAATGAACAGAAAGGCTTTCTTAATACCTAATCAAGTGCTCTACACATGACATAGAGTGACAAATAATCTTCAGACATCAAAATTTACTGTTCATTGCTGGTGTCAAGTGTTTGTCCACAAATTCATTTGTTTAATTATATCAATACCATCAAAGACCCATTAGCTGTATGATTGGGGTTTGTATAATGTAGTAGACAAAGCATTGGCCTGGGAGACAGGGATTTGGTTATGTGCTCTTTCCTACCCTTCTTCCTTGGCTATAAAATCTTGAGTTAGTTACTTTTCACCTGTAACCATACCACTGTGACATCTGATCCCATCAAATTTCAGAAGCTAAGCAGGATCCGGCATGGTTAGTACTTGGGTAGGAGACCACCTGGGAATACTGGGTACTGTAGGGTTGGAAGAATGACCCAGCATCCCATTTCCCCAAAAAGTCAGCCATTGAAGACCTTATGAATAGCAGAGAAACACTGACAATAGTGTTGGGGTGTGGCACAGCGTTGGGTAATATTTCCTTTAGTTGTACATAGGGTCACTGTGAATCAAACCCAGCTGACAGCACCTAACAAGAAGTTACCTTTCCTCTTTTTGATGGTTTGCCTATCTCTGCTTAAGTCTCTGGACGTTCTCTCCTCATTGCTCTTAACCTATACACACAGTACTGTTATTCCTAGGGGATGGGTTCCAGGACCCCCCATGCATACCAAAATCTGCAGATACTCAAATTCTTTATTTAAAATGGTATGGTGTTGAATATAAGCCACACACATTGTCCTATATACCTTAAACCATCTCTATATGATTTATAATACCTAATTCTATATATGGGCTGGGATTTAGCCCAGTTGGTAGAGCACTGCGCTGCAGTCTCTGAGGTCCCGAGTTCAATTCCCAGCACCGCAAAAATGGGAGAAGGACCTGGTAATCCACTCCCAAGGCAATCCCGAAACAGTCAGCCATTGAAAACCCTATGAGGGTCGCTATGAGTCAGATACTGACTCCATGGCACCTAGCAACAACAACAATTCTATATATAGTATGTAAATAGTCAAACCCAGTCAGCTGGGTTTGACTCACAGCGACCCTATGTACAACTAAAAGAAATATTACCCAACACTCTGCCACACCCCAACACTATTGTCATTATTTGGGAAATAATGATAAGAAAAAAGTCTGTACATATTTGTCACAGGTACAGTTTTCCCCCTGAATATTTTTGCTCCATGATTAGTTGAATCACAAGTGCAGAACTCATGGATGCAGAGGGCTGGCTATAATTATGTTCCTCTCATTATCTCTGACTGCAAGTCTTTCACTAGCAGCTCATATTTACTGGGTTGCTGCAGTCCACCTCTATAAAGGCACTGGAGATGGAGGTAAGAGAGCGTCCTGCTCTCAGGGCATTTCCACTCCTGAAGGGGCAAAAGCACAATGAGATTGTGTGGTAAGTAAACAGAGTAATAAGGATGTTCACAAGGTGTGATAGGAGCCAGAAGGTCAGAGGGAGAAGGCAGAAATTGGGGAAGGCTTCCGGCAGAGCCCAGGTGATGTTTACAGGTTGGGCAGTTGCTGGTGTTGGGTGGGGCCAGACATGGTGTGAGGCTGAGAGATGGCAAAGCTCATGCCGAGAGGGAGAGTGGTGTTATAGAACTGGCCTGGGTGAGGGCAGGACTAAAAGGAATCCAGACACACATGTTCCTAATTGTGTGACCTTCACCTAGTTACCTCAGTTTCCTCATCAGTCAAATAGGAATGAGGATTGGATTCACTCTTAGGGCTATTGCGGACATTCAGTGAGATTATGTATGCTAATTTTAACACAACACATGACACTGACTTTTAAGAGGAATAGCAGCATCATTATCAGTTTACTTTCACCAGCAGCAAGGTGTGATACCTGTTCTCTTGTTCCTCTCCCTCTTCTATGGACTGAGGCATATTTGTACCTTGTCATCAAATACATTTTCTTTACAAGTATTTTTAGCAAAATCCAAATAGTTGAGGCAATGCTATTTTGAAAAATGACATTCCATACAACATATTGATGAAATCATAGAGGTTCCATGAATTATGATTTTCCCTAGATAGTAAGTTTTCAATTAGGAGCAATTTTGGCTCCAGGGGCTATTTGGCACAACCTGGGGACATTTTTGGTTGTCCCAGGTGGAAACAGGGGATTTCATGGGCATCTAGTGGATGGAGGCCAGAGATACTGCTAAATGATCCACAGTGCACAGGACAGCCCACCACAGAAAAGAATTATCTAGTCCAGAATATCAGGAGTGCTGAGATTGAGCAGTAATGCCCTGGAAGGAGCCCACTCACTATTTATTTTCAATAATCATCAAGAAACAAAGTACAGCAGTGTTCCTAAAGATCCTGCACTCAGCTGCCACATTGTATCCTTCATACATTTTACACATCTTAATATTTCCTCTAAGAAGGAAAGCCCTCCAGAGTTCCTGATAAAGTCATTCAAACTTTTCTTATGAAAATAATGCAAGTTATGCAAATTATTATTTTTATAGTTTTCCCTTACATAGATAACTCAGAACAAATACCTTTAGTTTTAGATGATGATGATATGATGATGATGATGATGATGATGATGATGATGTGTGTGTGTGTGTGTGTGTGTGTGGTGCTGAGGATTGGTCACAGAGCCTTGCATGTACTGGGCAAGTGCTCTGCTTGAGCTTGAGCTAATCCCCAGCAACACGATTTTAAAGAAATTTACCCCAAAGACACACACCTACACATAGTCTGGAGTCTTCTTTTCAGAAGTAGGGAAACATAACAGCTTTGGCTTGTGTCCACCACCACAGGGATGCAAATGGCCAGCCACCCAAGGGCAGTTCCTACAGCTGCTAGCAGGAGGGAGCTTAGCACCTCTGACTTCCCCTGGTCTTCCCCACAGTTCTGCCAAGGGCAGGGCCAACAATAGGGTGGCTAAGAAGGGTCTGTGTGTTTGTTTTTCTAGAATGACAATTGAGAAGTAGTTTTTCTAACCTGTAGCATTAATAGGTCTCATCCTTCATTTCTTATTTGCTCTTTCTTTTAGAAGCAGCACAGTGGTTAGAAGGTGGGCTCTGAGGCAAGACTGCTTGAGTTTGAATGGGGTTCTTCCACTTTTTAACTATGTGGCATTGATAAGTGTCTTTCTTTCTTTCTTTCTCTCTTTCTTTCTTTCTTTTTTTCTTTCCTTCCTTCTTTCTTCTTCCCCTTTTTCTCCCTCCTCCTCCTTCCCTTCTTTTTCTTCTCTCTCTCTCCCTTCCTCCCTCCCTCCTTCTCTACTTCCCTCTTTCCTTGCTTCCTACTCTCCTTCCTTCCTGCCTGCCTGCTCCTCCCCCCAGGGGCCTGAACCCAGGACCTCACTCATACTTTGTGAGCACTTTACCTCTGAACTGTACCTCCAGCCTCTTTTTTATTTTTTTATCTGGAGAGTGGGTCTCGCTAAGTTATGCAGGCTGCCTTTGGTCTCAAATTCATGACCCTCCTGCCTCCACCTTCCAGATAAGCTTCTTAATTTCTGTATGCCTCAGATTCCTTACCTGGAAAATGGGAGAAGACATACCTCAAAGGATTATTACAAGGATCCAGTGAGTTCCCATTTGTAAAGCACTTTGGACATAGGCTGGCATACACTGTATGACAGATTAATGTTAGCTGTCTCTTTTACTATTCATTCTTCTGTGCTTTTATGGTTCATTAACTTGCCAATAGGACACCCTGACATAGACTTTCAGTATGATATGGACTTGGAGGAAGGTACATGTCATTGAAGCGTATGCAACACATTCACAGCTGGGGCCAGCGACAGCAGAGGGGGCGAGTGGCTGAAGTGGTGTTCACTGCTGGTCAGTTCTACCTCTTTGTTAATGTCCGCTATTGTGTGCTCTTCTTCTTCCCTCTTCTCTTACTTTCCCCCAAGGTTTCCCCCTAAGCATGGCATCTCCCCAATGCCTTGCCTGCTTTGACCTCCCATGGTGTTTTCTTGCCTTCTTCACAGCACTGATTTCCATCTGACCTGCCTGTGAAATTATGTGAGAAGTTGTTTAAAACACAGATATCTAGGCCCTGCCTCTGACCTTCTGATCCAGTATCTAAGGGAAGAGTCTGAGGATCTTCATCTGAGAGGCAGCATGGCACAGTATCTAAGAACATGACCCAAGGGCCAGGCTGCATAGGCTGTTTGCTAGTTGTATGTCCAAATCATTTAACTCTCCATGTCTTATTGTCCTGTCCTCATTTATGAAATGCTCTGAAGGGGAAGTGACTTTGGCATACTGAGTTAAAATACAGATGAAATCAATCCATTCCATGTAATAAACCACTACATATCAAGCACAGGTCACAGCGCTTTCTTGATATTTTCTTCCTTTATTGAGTTGCAGCATCATTTTTAACTTGATGTTTTAAAAACAGAAAATAACAAAACAATTTTTACAAAGAGGAAACTTGGAGAACTTACACTTTTCAACTTTAAAATTTAGACAATGTGGTCCTGGCATAAGGATAGGCACTTTGATAATGGAACAGAATTGAACTTCCAGAAGTCTCTATCTTTGTTCAGCTGATTTTTTATAAGAATTCCACAACTGTTTATTACATTTGATCTTTTCAACAAATAATGTTGGGACAACTGGATAGCCACATGGAAAAGAACATTAAAAATTAACTTAAAGTTGATTAAAGGCGTAAATGTAAGAGCTAAAAGCATAAATCTCCTTGACCCTAGATCAATGGTTTGTTAGATATGATACCAAAGACACAAGCAACCAAAAATAGTTAAATTGAACTTTATCAGAATAAAAGTCTTTTCTACCTCAAAGGACATTATGAAGAAAATGAAAAGCTGACCCACAAAATGGGAGCAATATTTGCAAATCAATTGACAAGGGTATAGATCCAGAATATATAAAGAACTGCTACTACTCAACAATAAAAGACAACCTATTCTTTTGAAGGACAAATAACTTGCATAGGGTTCTCTAAAGAAGACATACAAGTGGCTAATAAGTTCATAAAAGATGTTCAACCTCATTAGTCATTGTTGTTAGGTGCTGTTGAGTTGTGTCCAACTCATTGACCCTGTGTACAACAGAATGAAACACTCCCTGACACTGTGCCATGCCTGGCACTATGTCAGTGCTTCTCTATTATTCATAGGGTTTTCAGTGGCTGATTGTTTGAGGTTTTTTGGGGGAAATGGGCTGCCAGTTCCTTCTCCCATTTTTACCATTGCTGGGGATGGAAGCCAGTGCACAGAGCAGCACTCTACTAACTGAGCTAAACCCCACCCCCTATTAGTTATTAGGGAAATGAAAATAAGAAATGAGACATTACTTCATACCTGCCAGGATATCTACACATTAAAAAAAAAAAAAAGGAAAATAATGAGTGTTGGTGAGGATGTGGAGAAACTAGAACTCACACACGCAGTGCTGATAGGATTCTAAAATGGTTCCGCTCTGTGGAAAAATTTTGGTAGTTTCTTCAAAAAGTTAAACACACAGTTACTGTCTGACCCAACAATTCACTTCCTAGGAAACTACTGGAGAGAAATATATTTCTACACTTAACCTTGTGCATGAATGTTCATAACAACATTATTCATAATAGACAAAAAGTTACAACCTAGATACCTTTCAAGCAATGATTAAGTAAACAAAATGTGGTAAATCCATACAATGGGATGTTCTTCAGCCTTAGAGAGAATGAAGTTCTGGTTGCTGCATACTGCAACATGGACAAACCTTTAGCGCAGTATGCTAAGTAGAAGAAGCCAGACATAAAAGACCACATATTGGATGACACCATTTGTATGAAATACCCAGGACAGGCAAATATATAGAGACCAGAAGGTGATTAGTAATTGCCAGGGGACAGAAGATGAGCGAATTGGGAGTGACCATTATTAAGTATATGATTTAATTGTGGTGGCAGTGGATATGCTCTGGAATTAGATGATGAGGATAGTTGCATAAAATTAAGAATACTCTAAAACCCACTGGATTTATGTTGTGTAAATTATCAGTTGTAATAATAAAAAAGAGAAACATTGGAAACTGGCATATGCTTTTAGGATTTTCATTATTTTGAGTGATATACTATGTGCTTACTATCTCACTCCAGATAATTGCTCTCTGGTTTACAGTAGGGTGGGGCAGAGGGAATTATCCTCAGAATTTAATTATGAAATTCACATAAAATGGATGAAAAATCATCTTAATGTGCAGAGTGGCAAATAAAGCAAGAAGTAGAAGGAAAAGACAGTTAACAAAACAAATCTTGGCAGTGGCTCTTCTAGCACTAGCCAGGAGATGATAGGATTTGGGAATTCCTCTCCTACTCCGAAGGCCATGGACAGCATGGAGGTGGATGGTCTTACAACCGATAAACTTCATGAGTGGATGACCTGCTTGTGATATCATTCTTTTATTTTTATTTTCTTAAATTGTTATTTCATTAGGATATAGTACAATGAGTTTTATTATGGGATTATCATACAGTTGAATTGTACATTTTCCATTTGTTCTCTCCCTCATTATTGGCCTATGTTGCTCCCATACCCTCCCATTAATCTTCTTCCTCCTCTAGATATATTCCTTTATACTTCCCATTTCTAGTCTTGCATATAAATACATAGATATAAATTTTATTTTTCACTTTAGGATAAATCTAGTTTCCACATATGAGTGAGAACATGTGTTTTTATCTTTCTGAGTCTGTCTTATTTCACTTAAAATGATGATCTCTAGGTCCATCCATTTTCCTGCAAATGACATGATTTCATTCTTTTTTATGACTGAGTCATATTCCACTGTGTATATGTACCACATTTTAAAAATCCATTCATCTGTTGATAGACATCTGGGCTGAATCCATACCTTTGCAATTGTGAACAGTGCTACAATGAATATGGAGGTGCAGGTGTCTCTATGGGCATATCATTATTATGCAAGATGGATGCATCAAGCCATATCCTGATGACATGGATTCACTTCCCCCCACCTTCAGTGTTCATTAGCAACATTTTGAACATGTTTTTCCTTCTCTGAGATACGATGTTGTATTGGTTAAGTGCTAGACTCTGGTTTACACCATGTAAGTTTAACTCTCTCCTCTTACCACTTTTTAGCTGTTTGATCTGATAAGTTACATAACCTCTGGCTATATCTGTGAAGGAGACTAAGCCACAGTTCCTGCTTAATAGATTTATTGCAAGGATTAAGTGAGATTATTATATAAAATGCTTTACACTGTGCATAATACGATGTTACTGTTGATGAATGTTAACCATTATGATTGTGTTATTCTTGTTCCACAGAAGGTATGTCTGTGAGGATAAAATGGACTGCTCACATGTGGCAATTATGTTTTTCATTGTTAGTCACCTGAACTTAGTATATAATAGGAAGTGACAGTAGTGGGCTGCCAGATTGGGGGATTTGATTCTGTTAAACTATGGTTAGAACCTCAGCCATGGCTAGTTAACCTGTTACAAATGCCACATTGTGAAACTCCTTGGGGTCCACAGGATGGTCCTTCCCTGAAGATGCCAACTCAGAAGCTTGCATTAAATTTCTTTAGGAGGTGACTCCACAGAGGAAGGAATAAAATGGGATCTGTGGTTCACATGGAGAGTGAAAGCTCCAAGACTCATCTTCTGAGGCCTGAGCTTCTCTGTATCAAGTCACACCCCTCCCTGCACCTCTTCAAAGGCTTCCCTCCTGCTCTTAGGATAAAATTCAGACTTTGTGCTGGAATCTCCAAGGTGCCTCCTACCTGGATCCATTCTGTCTTTCCAGCCATGTTGTACAACTCTTGTCCAGGGGTTGGCAAACTATACCCAAGTTTTATAAAATTTTATTTTAATATAGCACACCCATTTGTTTAAATATTGCCCATGGCGGCTTTCATACTTCAGTGGCAGAGTTGGGTCATTGAGACAGACACCATATGGCCCACAATATAAGCACATGGTAACACTTACCTGCATGGGACCTTGAGAAATGAGGTCTGGTTTTGGGTCCAAGAAGGAGGAATGGTTTTGTTCACTAGCTAAGAATTCTTGCCATAAAAGCAAAGCTGTGTCCATGGAGCCCTGGAACCGCCAATACCCTCACCATTGTGACTACCACCCCTGTGCCCACCAAAGGTCTCTGAAGCACACCCCTGACTTATGAATTTGGGGAACACATTCTGCAAAACACTGGCTTTACTATATTGATTTTGCATTTTAATCAAAGTTATTTTGGCATTTTGGTTAAACTTATAACTATATGATAGAGACAGATTACACAATAGAGAACATTCAACAAGAAGCCAATGATTTCTACACTATTCCATGTTGTTGCTGTTGTTGATAGGTGCCATTGAGTCATGTCTGACTTACAGTGACCGTCAAAGCGTTTTCAGTGGCTGATTGTTTCAACATTGTCTCAGGAGTGGACTGCCATATCCTTCTCCCAATTTTTGCAGTGCTGGTGATCAAACCTGGGTCCTCAGAAAGTGCAGAGCAGCACTCTGCCACTTGAGCTAAACTCCAGCTCACACTATTGATCTAAACTCATATTGAGTCTAAATTCACTGCTTTGAATAATAAGATGTGATAATAATAGTAGGTAACACACGTGACTCACATGTAGCACCATTTTATCTAATCCTCTCTTATGAGTTGTGCACTTTTGTTATCTGTTATAGATGAGAAAATTAAGGAAAATAAATGTTAAGTAACTTTCCCAAAACATACAATGATGAGTGATGAGTGATGGATCCAGGATCCAGCAGTCTAACACTACAGCACCAGCTAATTCATTTTAGCTACATAGCCCCAATGGAGGGTTAAACTAATACTTCATCCATATGTAGAAGTTTACAGTTCAGAAAATGAGTGGAAGACTCTTCATTTTCCAGATAAGTAATCTAAGACATGAAAAAGTGGAGTGATTTGGTGAGTTATGTGGCCATTTTTAAGGCAGAAGAGTATTAAGAACTGAGTCTCTGAATTCTTCCTCAAACAAAAGCTAAAGTTGAAATGTATGTAACTCCCTCTGTTTATAGCACAGTCGTTGTCTCGGAACCTGGTGAGCACTAAGTCAGAATACCCTGGATGGGTAGATGGCATATATATACACACACATTCCTTGAAAGAAAATCTACTTCTAAAAATATGTCCTAAGGAAATAAGAGGAAGTGTAGTAATAATAGAAATTGAAGATTACCTCACTATTCACCAGCATTGTAGGCATAATGTGGAATGCTGCCATCAAAAGTTACAATTTTCTAATGATCTGGGGAAATGCTTACAATAAAATAATAAGTACATAGGTGTGTGCATGTAGAAATAAATATTCACACACATATATAATATTAACTTTGTTTTTGGTATGTCTATGAATTTCATGTTTTTATATTAGATTATGTTTTCTCTACTGGAGAAGGACAAGGCAGCCTACTCTCGAAATGTTGTTGTTGTTAGGTGCCGTCAAGTCAGTATCCGACTCATAGCGACCCTCTTACAACAGGGGAAACACTATTGTCAGTGCTTCTCTGCTGTTCATAGGGTTTTCAATGGCAGACTGATTTTTGGGAGGGGGTTGCCTGGTCCTTCTCCCAAGCCTACAGCTTCTGGTGTTCCCAAGCGGTCTCCCATCCAGGTACCAACCAGGCCCAACCCTGCTTAGCTTCCGAGATCTGACGGGATCGGATGCCACAGGCCTACAGCTGCAGGCACTCTCGAAATAGTCCGGAAAAAATCAACCATTGAAAACCTTATGAGGGTTGTTATGAGTTGGACCCAACTCTATGGCACCTAACAACAACCACCACAACCACCACAACATGTTTTCTCTACTATATTACTTTATACTAAATAACGATATAGGAAATGTATTAAAATATAAACTATGGCTTTCTCTGGGAAGTAGGATGAAGGCGGATTATTATTTTCCTCTACATATTTTTCTATTTTCTTCAATAAAGATGTATTACCTTTTTAGTTTTTAAGAGACAAGAGTCTTATATTCTTAACCAGGCTGCTCTCAAACTCCTGATCTCAAGTGATTTTTCCTTTTCTCAAGGATCTATTATTTTCCTGAAGAGAAAATTTTCACCATACATGTTGCTATAGACTGAATGTTTGTGTCTCCCCCAACATTTGTATGTTGTTATCCTAATGCCCTCTAGGATGGTAATAGGGAGAAGGGTCTTTGGAAGGGAATTAAGGTGTGAAGGGGGAGCCCTTGTGTGAGTGAGAATTGCATCCTTGTAAAAGAGATTGGAGTGCCCTGTCATCCCTTCTGTCACTTAAACACACAGAAAGAAGAAAGCCAGCTATGACTCAGGAAGCAGGACCTCATCAAAGATGGGATCTGGTAGTTCCTTGATCTTGGACTTCTCAGCCTCCAGATCCATGAGCAATAGTAGGTGTTGTGTAAGCCTCTGGTCTGTGGTGTTTTGTTATAACAGCCAACCCAGACTAAGACACCCACTCTTTTGAGGAAAGATTCTGGTACATCATACTCCACAGCCTGCATTTTCTGCGAGGACCCACCCTGGTGCCATGACCAAGACATCCCCACTTTGGAAGTCATTTTGAATCCCACTTGGCAACTCCTAGTTAGCTGTCAACACCAGGTACATGTACCTTGATCTGAATCATCTATCTGTGTTGCTTACATAGAAACATGGGGAGGAGAGAGGAGAACGTTTTGAATTGCTTTTTATTTTATGGGATATATTGTTTGGTCCCCTTCAGAGAAGAAGAGAAAAAGTGGTTTAGACATGGTGTAGGGCAACAGGGTGCCAAGACTGGGCAGGAACTGTGCTTCATGAACTTCTAGGGAGCGGGGGAGCCTGCATTTGAATCTACTAATTTCCAAAAGGCTTAGGAATCCTCCAGAAAAAGGTGAAATCCTGCTCACCAATGCATCATAAATCTTTTGTCTGAGAAACTGGGGTGCTCTCTAGTGGGGGTGCTGATGATGGAGAGGAACAGGTACCTAGGGAAGAACCAAACCATCACCGCAATTCCAGTAAGAAACACTGATGTCAGCAGAGAGTAGGGGTGACAGCCTCTCAGCTGATACCAGAACTTGTCTGGATCCAGCTAGCCTGGCAGCATTTTTGGAGCCTTGGAAAAAGGTAGTGTGTGTGATTTGGAAGAATGATAACTCTTTAGAGGTAGTAACACTTTGGGGCTCACACAGCTTTGCCCTGGGGTCCTTAACTGAGTGCCAAAGTAATTACATCCTCTAGCTTTGCATTACAATGTTATTAGCTTGGGCACAGGGATGACCAGCTGAGGTGGCGATGATAGCAGCAAAGATAACAGAAGCAGAGTTGAAACCTTGGGGGGGGGATGTGTGGCACAGTCTATGTGTAGGAGCATCAGGGTCAGGGTGCACACTCACCACCCCACCGGTGAGGAAGCAGCCCTGCCACAAGCCACTAGGAGCCCTGAGGCTGAGACCCCTGGCTGTGGGAAGCCTTGTTAGTGCAGACCTGAGCCTTCTCGCCTCTGTTGAGAGGAGATGAGGAGGGTTTCCGGCTGAGGCCTATTGCAGGCATTCCAAAGTCACCAGCTCAGGTCCTGCTGGACCCTCTGGTGGCAGTGACTGTGGTGGCGCCAGGTGCATCTCTGTGGAATCATCAAAGCCTGAATCCATGGATTCCTGCCATGGTGAGAACATTCAACAGAGTTGAATCCAGCCACATGTCAGCACTCTGGGGCATTTCCAGAAACACTTAGGGGAAACAGACTCTGTCAAGGCGTAGGTGAAACAGGGACACCCACAATTGGTGAAGGGTGAGATGTCTGGGAAAAATTTGTTTAAACAAAGCAAGCCAAGGGGACACTGAAGTCTGTGGTTTTCCATGGAGTCAGTGCTTTTCTTTCAGCAATTGACCTCCATGGCCACTAACTAAAATAATTTCAAGGAACTGCCCATCTAGTACTTCGTTTTTATTAAGTTTGAGAGGAGGCCACTTGGGACAAATTTCACTATGGACCTTTGGTGGCCCCAGCTTCTAGGGATTCTCTGGATCTGTCCCTAGGATGCTGAGCAACCTCTCATCTGTGGCTTTCTCTGTGCCTACTCTTTCCTCTCTCCTATTCAACCTAAGGTAACTATAATGGCAGAAGAGAGATCTGATATATAAATTCACCTAAAAGGACAAATGACTGACAGAAGCTGGATTTACTTTCTGTTTTGAAGGAGGATGTCTGGGGTCCACAGAGACTTAGCGGAAAGGGGTTGGGCTAATTGTGAAATTCTTTCACCCTGACAGGCCTTTGGAGGTAGACTTTGGGCAGGGGAGCTTCCTGGAATCTATTAATGACACCCCAAAGGCAGCCCAAGTGACTCACAGCATGAACTCTGGTGGTGCTGTTGGTGTTACCAATAAGTCCCAAGCCTGTGGGGCCTCAAGCTCACAGTTTCATTCAACATATTCTTGAAGGAGGAAATAATCATTCCTAAGTCACAGCAAAGACGCTGAGGATTAGAGATCCTCATTTGCCCCAGTTTCTCAGCTAGTAAATGGTGGAACCAGGATGAAACATAAATATCATCCTGTGCAGGCCAAATAAAAGCAGTGTCCAAGAAAGACAAAGGTGTTTCCCTTGGCCCTGATGGGTACTGTAGGATAATAAATATTCAGCCATGAGCAACTTAAAGATCACCTAAATTATCTGATGGGTATTTTTCTCTCATGTCCAGTCCCCAGATCCTCTGTTGCCCCATATCCAGTCCTTCCACAAATCCTGTTGGCTTTGCCCTCAGGGCAAGTGCTGACCCTGACGTTGGCTGCACTTGTACCCCTGGGATGCTCTGTGTGCTTCCACAGCTCTCAGTGAGATGATGTGGCGGCTGGCTAACTGCTCTCTCTGCTTCCACACTGGCCTCTCCACACTCTGTCCTTCTCACGCCAGCCAGAGATAGCCTGCTGGGTCCTGAGCCAGGACAGGGCCATCCTTTGCGTGAAGGCCTCGGTAGCTCCCAGCTCACTACGCGCCAGAACCCAAAGGCAGCTCCCCAGCAGTCTTTGGGCTGCAGGGCCATTCTCTGCCCTGTAGGCTGCTCATGCTGCTCCGTTTGCCGTTCCTCAAAATTGCCAAGCCCCTTCCCACCTCAGGGCCTTTCTACTCCCTGTGCTCCTCCCCAAGTCCTCCAAAGAGCCACAAAATCTGCTCCTTCATTCAGACCTCTCTTCAACCGCTGCCCCCTCAGAAAGCCCCTCCTGTCCCTTCTGTATGTTTTCAATTTCTTCAGGGTGCTTCCCTCTAACACACAATATGAAAAAATGCATTTTCTGGCTCACCTACAGTGTAAGCTCCATGTCCGCCCAGTTTCATTCACTGCTATGTCCTCATTGCTTACACTAGTACCTGGCACGGACTTGCTGAATAAATGAAACCAAGAAACACACAGAGACACATTTGCTTTTAGATAAGCCCACAAAAAAAATGTTTGCTTCCTTTTCAGGTTAAACTGTTTCAGCACGTAATATCTTGTGATCATTTTTTCCCCCAAAGCTCTCACTCTGTGTGACCTTCAGCAAGTAATGAAATTTCACTAGAGCTCACTTTACACAGCTGTAGAATGGGAATAAAAACATAATCTCTCTTCCTTCCAGGCACTTTAAGGAAGTAAGCTTGGAAACATTTTTTCCAAGAAAGTCATTGGCGAAAATTCTGATGATTATAGTAGAAAGGAAGCCCTAGGGGGTACAAGCCGCACTTTGCTCCTCTCCATTCCTGCACAGAGTAGGCGCTCATGCAGGGTTTATGAATTCACATCCGTGAGACCCACACAGCACCCGCCTCTGCCCCAGTCACGGAAACCAGCCCCTTCGCTGTGCTAACCGCTTTCAGAGCAAAGAAGAACCAAATCTGGCTCTGGCTTCCGTGTGATGCAGATTCCTTTTTCCAGCATCTAAACTACTCCACGTTTGATGAACAAGTAGCTACCTCTGGTGCCTTCTTTCCTTTGAATACAAAGCAGAGGATTTCGCAAGAGGGAACATTTCAGATCAATTTTCCTCACCCCCACCCCCCGCAGAAATCCCAACTAATACCACGACTCTCCTCATTTGAATGAATTTCCTGGTTCAGCTCAGACTTACTGATTCAGCGGATATTCCCCAAGTCAGAGCCTAATGGAAACCATCAGGGCAGGGTCATTGTGGGGTACCGCATTACGCCCAACAAAGATGTGTGGAATAGACAGGACATGCACATCCTCCCACACACTACTTTCCTTTTCGTTTTCCTCTTAGTCCCTTTTTGGCTAATTTTCTGTTTCTTCCCCAGTCATGTCCCAGTGCTTCTCTCAGACACAGGGACATTTTTATGGTCCTGCTGGGTCTGAAAGATTACTGACCCTCCGAGGTCCAGCAATTCCTTATCAGAAGACCTATTTTCTCTCTTACTGTACTGTTTGAAGAAGCGTGTTGTAATTTCCCCAGCAGAAGTGAAAGTGATCACCATCTACTCCAATGTCTGCACAGGCTCAAGACAGAGGGCCAAGGGGAGCCAGACAAGAGGAAGAGAGACTTCTGAAGAGGGTGAGAGCAAGCCTTGTGTGAGCTCTGACCACCCAGTGGAAAGAAATGAAAACTGGGGTTCCAGGGCAATTTTGTCATCAATTATAATTCTCTGTCATCATGTAGGTGTTAGGAAATTTTTGTTGTTGTTGTTTTGGTTTTATACATTAATTTTTAACAGCTGGGACTTCCTCATTTGTCTGAGGAGGATCTATGCAAGGGTGCACAATTTAATTTGTTAATTTGAAGATGAATAAAATATTAACATCTTTGGTTTCCCTCAAAACATAGGACCTAAATGAGTGCAGTGCCCTGATCACCATGAGTACATGCATTTAAGTTGTAAACGAGTGCAGTTTTAAGCACATTTGTAAGAGTTCAGCAAGTGAGAGATGCTTTACGTGACCAAATTGATATAAATGATAGCAGCCTTCAGAAGAGTTCCATCCAAGAGATCAGATCTTCAGGGGTTTAAATACGGCAGAACCAGTGATCTTAACTTCATTGACCTCAGTCAGAATGTTTTCATCTAGTCTGCTCAGTTATACTGAATTTTAATCACAGCAGAACGCCTGCAGCGGTAGCCCTGTGGCATCCGATCCCGTCAGATCTCAGAAGCTAAGCAGGGTGGGGCCTGGTTAGTATCTGGATGGGAGACCGCCTGGGAACACCAGAAGCTGTAGGCTTGGGAGAAGGACCTGGCAACCCCCTCCCAAGAATCAATCTGCTATTGAAAACCCTATGAACAGCAGAGAAGCACTGACAATAGTGTTTCCTCTGTTGTACAGAGGGTCTCTGTGAGTCGGATACCGACTTGACGGCACCTAACAACAACAACAACAATCACAGCAGAATGCTGCAAATAGATTTGTTTCCAGAAAGCTTGCTTGAGACAGGTTAAATGGCCAGAAGGGTTAAAATACCTGTGGAAATTATGCCTAGAAACTTGTTGCCTTTTTATTGTATAGATGCAGTGTACAAAGTGAGGGATCAAATTGTTACCACAGGGGCAGGGATCATTTTATGGTACATGTGTAACTGTTCTAAAAATTATTATGAAATAAAAAGTTACCAGAACTAAGTGGTATGTGTTGCTTAAGTGGTAAAGAAAGAAATAAAGTGAAAGAAAGGAAGGGGAAAAAGTGAAAAATATTTACAGTTCACTAAGAATATAAGAAGAAACTGGCTCTAAGAAACTGTCATTGTACTTATTAAAAGAATATTGTCCAGATCCTTATCCATATTATGTGACTCTTCCAGACATGTTTTTTTAGATTTTAGTGTTATCATCCATAAAACTACTGGTTTGCTTTAGCTTTTTTGATACTGTATGTTTTTACTAGTGATCATATTTTCTTCTTTGTTTTGGTTGGGAGAAAGTTCAGAGCCCAATTTACAGACTATCACTAGTGACCACACTAGTGGTCACCACAAAACTTTATGTTACACTTTATTTTTTTCCTTTTGGAAGCATAAGGGTGGGATGCATTAATTTTATTGCGGATTTTTCTTACCAGTATTTTCTAATGAATATTTTCTCTTCGTTTTGATTCCTTCAACTGTGTTTTCCCTCCTTTTTCTCTAGAAGTGTTTTTAAAAGCTGTCATGGAAGGAGATGGAACATGAATTATATAAATAAATATAGTCTCACAGTGACAAACATCCCAAATCATCATCCTAGTTCTACCATTTATCCCATCTCACTATCTTTTCAGAGCAATACATGTAGACAATTGTTCTGCCTCTTGAAGTTGCTAAAACAGTTTAATTCATTTCTGATTTAGCATACACTGAGTTAGGTTTTATTCTTAGTCTTTTATATCTTGTTCTTTGTTTTTTAAATTTTTTTCTCAAAAGAAATTCATGTGAACTATGATCTTAGTTTCCATTAGTCATCAACTTGGGGATGAACACCATGGCCTCAACCCCAGGGAATATCTTTTTTTGACAGTTTCAGGAGGGATGATTAATCTAGCGTGATCCATTGTTTTCTTCCACTGTGCCCAGTAACTGTGTCCTCATGTTTATTTTTCATTATCCAACTCAACATCATTATTGTTTGGCTATTTGATATCCTCTCGTTCGTTCTTCTTCTCTCCCTCTTCTCCCCATCTGTCTGTCTGCCAACCTTTCTTTTTATCTCTTTCTCCTACTCACCTGTCCATTCGTCCACTCTTCACTCCCTCCCCCCATATATGCTTCTTTAGAAATTTAAGAATAACAACAAAACTTCATATGTAATCTGGATATTAAAATATACGTGAAATCCTAGACACCACAGAAAAGAAAGAAGAAACAAGTGCAATGGAAGGCTAGTTATAGCTACAGTCTTACTCAGTCTGGGTTGCCTGCTTACTTCTGTAGATGGAAAATCAGAATGGACTCTGCAAAATCGCAGTGGCAGAAAACTTGTGTCAACACCCTGGCTTTAAATATATCTGGGCCTGGGGTGGGTGGAGCCAGAGAAGAGGGTTGTGGTGGACACTGGAGACTCACTTGAATATAGAACAGAATGAAGACAATCAGACCCATTTCAGAATCAGACCCATGGTAAGAGTTCCCCTTCTTTGCATTGCATTGGGAAAAGCTGTTGCAAAAGATCTCTTTAAAGTGTTGAAAAGTAAACATGTCACACTGAAGATGAAGGTGCACCTGACTCTTGCCATAACATTTTCAGTTGCATGATGTGGTTGTGAAAGCTGGACATTGAATAGGGAGTCAGAAGAAGAATTGATACTTTTGAATTATGGCGCTGGAGATGAATATTGAATATACTGTGGACTGCCAAAAGAACCAACAGATCTGTTGTAGAAGAAGTATAAACAGAGTGCTCCTTGGAAGCAAGGATGGCTGGATTGTGTCTTGCATATTTTGGACATGTTGTCATGAAGGACCAATGCCTGGAGAAGGACATAATGTTTGGGAGACTGGCAGATCAACAAAAATAAAGGAAGACCTTCAACTAGATAGAGTGGCATAGTGGCTGTAACAATGAGTTTAAACACAAAAAAGATCGTGTGTGTGGCACAGTGCTTGTTGGGGAGCGTTTCATTCTATTGTACTATGGTACAATAACTAAGGTCACTATGGTCACTAAAGTCACTATGAGTCTGACCTGACTCCACAGCACCTAACAACAGTAACATATTTGTAGTGTCTAACTACTCTGCTCACATTCTTTCTTGAGCTCGTTGAAATCAGTCTTTTGCCATCCCCCTCCCACTCTACTCAAACTGGTTTTATTAAAATTATCAATGAGTTGGTAAAAACAAGAGTGGTTGATCCAGTGGCCTTGTCTCCTTCAGCCCACCATCAGCATTTAACATAGCCAATCTCTCCTTCTTCTGGAAATGCCTTCTTCCCTTGGCTTCCAGGATGCCATGTACCCTTAATTTTTCTCCTATTTCACAAGTCCAGTGATTTGTAAGCTTCAGTGTGTGACAGAGTCACCTAGAAGGGTTTGTTCAAATGCAAATCACAGGGTTTACATCCCAGAACCTCTGAGTCAGCAGTGCTGAAGTGGGGTCAGGTAATTTGCCTTTCTAATGAGTTTCCAGGTGATGCTAGTCCGGTCCAGGGACTATAGTTTCAGAATGGCAGAACTGACCAGCCCTTCTCAGTGTCCTTGGCTGCCTCCCCATCTCCCCTAAATTGCAGTGCTGGAGGGCCTCAGGGCCTAGTTCCTGGGGCTCTTCTTTCCACAAACACCCTTACCTTTGTTGGCTCATTTAACATAATGGCTTTAAATAGACTCTCTACCCTGAACCCTGAATTTTATATCAGGTAACCTGCCTGTCTCTTCTAAACTCCAGATTTATACACCCAACTGCCTTGTCTTCATGTCCAGATGGGTACCCAGCAGGCATCTCAGACTTACCTGAACTGAGCTGCTGATCTCCAGTCATAACACACACACACACACACACACACACACACACACACACACGCATGCACGCGCGCGCACGCTCGTCTCTGCTTCTCCTGCAGGTTTCTCTGTTTCAGATCATAAGTGACCCCAAACACAGTCCTTCCAATTGCCTGGCCAAAAGTCATGGAATCATCCTGACTCATCTCTTTGGCTTATATCTTGCGTCCCACCCTTTGACAAATCCTGTTATCTCTGGCCTCAAGATAGATCCAGAACCCACCATATACTTCCTTTTCTCCTACCACCAGACCAGTCATGATCATCTCTTGCCTGGCCCCAATGGCCTCTTTTAGTGCTCATTTTTCTCCTTTCCTTGCCCTTGAAAGCACTCTTTTCTACCCTACAGCCAGTGGGATTTTGTGACTAAGCATCCCCAGGGGCAGAGAGAAGTCTTTTAGTCTCAGAGTTAAAGACAAGGTCTTTACAATGGCCCACCCTGCCCTGTAAGATCTGAACCCCTGTGCCTTCTTGACCTCTACTCACTTGCTGTGCTTTGGCCACATTTCTGTCCTCAGGCACCACTCCTTTGCCCACACACATCCCCAGCCACACCTGTGCTGCGCTCTTTACCATCTTCAGGCCTTTGCTTAAGTCTGTGTCATCAGAAAGATCATCCTACTTATGTCTGTGATCATCCTTCTGACAATTAAGGATCCTCTTCTAGCTCTGTCCTCTCTATCTCCTTTCTTGTTTTATTTTTCTCCATGGCAGTCCAAACTCTCAAGGGCAGGAGTTTTATCTGTGTTGTTTATGCTATATGCCCCACACCTAAAATAATGTCTGGTGTATTGAGAGTCCAATAAGTATTGTTGAGTGAATGGATGGTACCACATACTCTGTCCTCATTGGCACTAATTCTAAACAGCTAATATAATAAAGCAAAGTTCTACCCAAAATAAATCAATAGAATGAAGCAGGGTTCCCATTGCCAAAGCAAACTAGAAAATTAAAGCAATAACTAGATAAATTAGCCTGTAGCCATCAGATCTTGGAAGCCAAGCAGGGTTGTGCCTGGTTAGTTCTTGGATGGGAGACCGCCTGAGAACACCAGGTGCTGTAGGCTTGGGAGAAGGAGAAGGACCTGATAACCCACCCCCAAAGAACAATCAGCCATTGAAAACCCTACAAATAGCAGAGAAGCACTGACAGTAGTGTTTCACCTGTTGTACATAGGGTCGCTATGAGTTGGATACCAACTCAATGGTACCTAACAACAACAACAACAGATAAATTAGGGCAAAGGGAACTTTTGCTGTGTTATAATGTCATATAGAATTATGGGACTAAAAGGAAATGTGAGCCTAGACTCTGTCCTGCCTCCTCATTGTAAGAATTATGGGGCACATTCAAACTAAAGGGGTCCATTTCTGCATTTAAGGGCATCAGGGGAAGTACTTTAGTTTTCCAGTATTGATAATTTTTACTTTTGATGTTCAACAACTCACCAACAATGTTCCTTCTTAGGCAAGTCATACCTTAAGTCACGCACTGTAGGGAACAGCCAACTGTGATGACATGCATCCTCCTGCTTCTTTGTATCTTTGATTCTCGGCCCACAAACAAGAATGGAAAAAAAAGTACCATGTCCCTCAGGCGTGCATGGCAAAACATGGAAATGCTACCAAACAGCACAGAGGATTTCAACCTTTTCTGAAATTATTCTAATTTCCTTTGGAATACATTTTTCTAAGTTACCAAGAAGGAATTGCTAGCTCATTTGCCTTTTTAAAATTTACACATTATAGGTCCAACTTTATTATGACAGTATGCTACAACTAAAAAAAAAAAAATTACACAAGTAAGATTTTCTGGTCACACAGAAGGCCCATTTTTTCCTAAAACATTATTTATGTTGGATATTGCTTGAAATTAATTCAAATAGCAAGTTTCCAGTAACAGGAAAAAGTTGCAGGAGGAGACGAGGTGGGCTAGACTGGGAGTTAGTGGACGTGGCTGGAATCTGCTTCTCCCTCTGTTACAAATCTGCTGTGTGAACTTGAAGCAAATTACTCACCCTTTCTGAGCTTGAGGCTTCCTACGTGTAAAATGAGAGTTTTAGATGTGAGGGGATTCTGCATTCTCTCTTACCCCTAGGCTTTGGTGTAGTTGCAAGAGGTTAGCCTGAAGTTTTCTATTCTCCTTTCTTCTTTCCTTCCTTGTTTCCTTTTTACTCATATTTGCTTCTGTTGCTTACTCTTTTCCTGCTATTCTTTCTTTTTTCTTACCTCTCCTTTTTTCCCTCAATTACCCACTTACCTACTTCTTTTTCTTTTTACTAGCCTTCTTTTCTTTCTCTTTCTCTTCATTTCTTCTCTACCTCATTTCCTGCTATCTTCTCTTCTTTTTCCATTCTTTCTCTCAGCAACAACTCACTTGACATTTCAACAACTCCATAAAATAGTGGCAGTTTTATGGGCCCACGTTAACACCTATTATGATCAACCAGGCATTGCAAACTGATGTGAATGCAGATAGGGTGGCTTTTAGGCCTTGTATGGAAAGTAGCCAAATCAGCACATGGCTATTATTTAATGAGGTCCAGAGTCAAACAGGAAGCCTTGTGCAAATTGCCTCACAGTGGCTCCTTGCCTTGTCCTTACTGGCATAAAAGAACCTTATGATACTAGGTTTTGACATCCAAATTCTTTCCTTTTTATGGGAGGACCTTTGTAAACATAAAAATTAAATATATCTTTAGAAAGAAAATGTCATAAACAAAGGCCATGTAAATATCAAGCTTGGGAAAATATTTAAAACACAATAACAATCAAAACTATAATTTCCACAATATGTGGAAAGTCAGTGCAAATTTTATACATAGGAAATGGGTAAAATTTATGAAGCAATAATTCACATTGAAGGGAATAAAATGGCCAATAAACATAAGATGATCAACGTCTACAATTAAAGAAATTCAATTGAAAGGGTCATTGGTCTTTCTTTCCTTGTTTCTTTTTTTTTTTTCTGACAGAGCCTCACTATATAGATCAGGCTGGCCTTGAATTCAAGATCCTCTTGCCTCAGCCTCCTGAGTACTGGGATTATAAGGCACATGTCATCACACTAGGCTGAACAGGCAATTTCTTTTGAGTAAATTTGTTTAAAAAAACAAAGTATAATGCTTCAACCTGAAAAAACAATTTTAGTCTATAATGGAGGGATGCCAAAAATATACACATTTAAGGCAATGTTATCTATGTACTACTTTTTGAAGTTAAATTGAATTAGGATGGCAACCACTTTGAGCTCTTCTTGTAAGCTAAATTCTGTCACACTGTCTCAACAATTTTCTTCCCAGTCCCCAATTCCTTTGGGGCCAACATGTCAGAGGCTGACTATTGGTCAGGTCTTCTACTATTCAAATTTATGCTCATCAATTCCCTTATTCATTCCTCACAGCAATTCTATGAGGATGTACCTATTACTAGTTTTTTTTTTTTTTTTGCCTTAGTAGGGGTTGAACCCAGGACCTCCCGCTTATATTAACAAGAAGAACTCAAAATGGTAGATACCATTGCCCTTATTCAAGTATTGTTTTGATACTAGGGGAATTGTGCCTCTCCTCCACTTTTCCCTCTTAATATCATGGAAAGCTAGAAACTTGGGATTTGGAGTCAAACTGAACCTGACTTTACGCTTAGCTATGGTATTTGGTAGTGTTTTTGGGTAAGTGCTTTATTCTCTTGAGCCTCAACACTCTCATTTGTACAATAGGACTAATAATAACTCCTCACTCATAAGGCTGTGGCGAGCCTTCATGATAAAGGGGTGATCAAAGAAGTGGGTGAGTTTTAAAAATTAAAAAATTACAATAAAGATTTATTACAGACCTGCTTTTGAAAGTGGCCAGAATTATGGGATAAGTATGTGCAAAGCCAGGGGGAGGGTTTTGAGGAGGACTAATGGCAATGCATCTTTTAGTGTAATGATTTTTTAAATTTAAACATTCACTGTTTTTTGGTCATTCCTCCTATGATGCATGTAAAGCCTTTGGGCAGAGAACCTAACTGGACCCACTCAATAAAGAGCTAATACTGCTGCTGCTGCTACTGCTGCTGACGGTGATGATGAGGATGAAAGCTGAAGAGAGTAAGAGAACTGATCAGAACTTGGAGGAGAGCTCCAGGAAGTATCTGCACATTTAGAAAGGGCAAGGAAGACCTCATGCACATTGGAAGAAAAGAACTCTGCAACTTATTCTCACTTTGAATCTCACTCCCTTGAAATCCTACAGAGTCAGTACAGTGTAGAATGATATCTCATTCTGTTGAATAGCCAAGCTGTAAAGTCTTTTACAGATGTATATACAGTAGAAGGAGGGAAAGAGATCAGAAAAGAGAGCAACAACAGTTGGAACAGTAGGGGAGGCAAACACACATCAAGGTCTATGGATAATTTTGACACAATATGGGTCAACATCTAATAATATTCCAAAGATGATGGGAGGTAACCTTGACAATCCAGCTGATGCAGGCACTGAAAGAGCAAGAGATTCAGAGAGAAACAGGAGAAAATCGGGGCTATTTTCTTGGTTCACTGCTGGCTTATAGCTTGTGCTTGGTAGGAAATTTCTTATAATTTACAAGCCAAAAAGTCTTCTCCTACTTAATCACCAAACATCTATTAAATACCTGCAGTAAGTCAGGGCAAAGGGCTAGGCTTTGGGGACATGGCCCCACACAAAGCCCACGCAAAGCACCTGAGGGAGCATCTTCCCACTCACCACCAACTACGTAAGAGCAACTCAGCCCTTGCAGCAACCTTGTGGGGTCAACACTTGGTGACATCAAGAAAAGGGGAGCTAGTGGCTTCTTGTTTAGTTTAGTTTTGGTTTTCAGTGTTAGAGGTTAAGCCCAGGGCCTCATGCATGCTAGGAAGCACTCTGGCACTGAGATGCACCCCCAGCCTCTTTTTTATTTTTCATTTTGAGACAGAGTCTCACTCAATTGTGCAGGATGCCTCTGGTCCCAAACACAGGGTCCTCCTACCTCAGCCTCCCAAGTAGCCAGGATTACAGGTGTGCACCATGGCATCCCACCAAGTGAGTGATTTTGATTTGAATGCTGCTAACAATAGCAATAACAATAACGATAATGAATGGGCAAGGTTTTGCTGCTGTAGTGATCAATCTCCAAATTGTAGTGCGACTGAACAATGAAATTTTGTTTCTTTATCACGTGACACTTCTGAGTGGGTTTGCAGGGAAACCAGCCTCACATAGCACTGACCACCACCATCTAGAACAGACAACTGCCGTGGCTGCCTTGGCAGAGAAAGAAGAGAGCATGGAGAATTGTGCGCTGGCTCTTCAGTGTCACTGGAAGATGCAGCTTACTGGCCAGATGTGGTCCCATGGCTTTATCTGAGATTGGGATTAGGGTACCAGAAGCAAAGTGCCTGGAGTGTGAAATTTCTGGAAGCCCTCACTCCTGTTGTCATACAGTTGTAGGACTGTCCCTGGGTTGACTCTTTTTTAAAACAAGTGGCTTCTTATACTTTTCACCCCAGGCACCTCGAAGCCTTGTCCCAGTTTACTCAAGCATTCTAGTCCCAGCCTGACTAAAAGGGATTAGGAAATGTAGCATTTCCTGTGTTTAACAAGAGGAGGTCATTTGGATATTGAAGAGCAGTAGAAGTATCTGGTCAGGTAGGTTTGAAAATTCACGCTTATGACATTTCCTTTTGTTCCTACTATCCCTACCTTTCTGAACTAGGCGGTCACTAAGCCTTGAAATTTAACCAAACATAACAAAAGGGCTAACATGTCAGAGGCTGACTATTGGTCAGGTTTTCTAATATTCAAATTTATATTCATCAATTCCCTTATTCATTCCTCACAGCAATTCTATGAGGATGTACCTATTACTAGTCTTTTTTTTTTTTTTTTTTTTTGCCTTAGTAGGGGTTGAAACTAGGGCCTCCCACTTGCATGTTTTTCCAAGTGCTGTACCACTGAGCAGCACCCTCAGCCCATGTTTCAATTTTTTTTCTTCTTCTTTTTTTTTTTTTTTTAAGAGGCACAGTCTTGCTAAAATACTCAGACTACTTCTGGTCTCCAACTTGCGATCCTCTGGCCTCTGACTCCTGAGTTGCTAGGATTATAGGCATGTGCCACTGAGCCCAGCTGCACTAGTCTAATTTTTTTTTTTTTGTGGTACTGGGGGTTGATCCTGGGGCCTCACACCTGCATGGTTTGCAAGTGCTGGACCATTGAGGTGCATCCCCAGCCCTTTTATTTTTTTCCTTACTTTCTGAGACAGGGTCTTGCTAAATTACGCAGACTTTCTCTGGTCTCGAACTTGCAATCCTCCTGGCTCTGCCTCCCAAGCCGCCGGGATTACAGGCGTGCACCACCACGCACAGCTACTAGTATAATTTTTTAAATGAGAAAACTGTGGCTTAGAGATATCCAGTAACTTACCTACTGGCATTGTTTATAAGAGGCAAAGGTGACATTTGGACTCTTATCTGACTACTGTGTGGGAGCTCGCCTGCAGCAGTACCACTGTGGTGTCCCATCCTGTCAGATATTGGAAGCTAAGCAGGGTCAGATCTGGTTAGTACTTGGATGGGAGACTGCCTGGGAACATCAGGTGCTGTAGCTTGGGAGATGGACCTGACAACCCACTTCCAAAAATCAATCTGCCATTGAAAACCCTATGAATAGCAGAGAAGCACTGACAATAGTGTTTCGTCTGTTGTATGCAGGGTCACTATGAGTCGGACACTGACTCGATGGCACCTAACAGCAACAACAGTGTGGGAGCTCACACTCATTTTATATTCCAAATTTACTAAGTCAGCCCAAGACAATAAGATAATTAGAGACTACTTATGGGCTTGCACCTTGTAGGAAGTGTATACAAGTATCATTGTTGGTGATTTTGAGCCATGTCATTAATAAAAGGTGATGGGTTTTTGTTGCTTTCTTTTGGGTTTTCATATGAGAATGTGGGACCATATGTAGTCAGCAGATGCAGGATTCAGAATGGAGTTCAAGAACTCCGACTAGGGCAACTCCTTTCCTCTCAGTTTTGCCATCTACCCAATAGGGGACTGAATGGGATCCCACAAGGCCAGCTATAGTATTGGCATTACAAAACTTGGTATTGACAGTAGTTAGGTAAGATCACAAGGAAGGAAACTATTTTAAAAAAACATGAAAATATTCTCTCGCAAAGCTGAAATATTGCTATCTCAAACAAAATAGATGATGTCTGTGGCTAATACTGATACAAATTTATTACAAAATTTCCAACATCAAGCTATAAAATCATCCCTTAAGCAGACAAAAGTGTTAGAATAATTGGGCATAATGTAAGAATGTCACATGTAAATTTGGCAGTGAATGATTTTTTTTTAGTCAAAATGAAAAGTGTTTTGGGGGAGGTTTATTGTGCAAAAAATATCAAATGGGTGTATATAGAACCAAACATTGGACTCCTTGTGAGGCTACAAATGGCTGAGATGCTGAGAGACTGTGATGACAGAGACAATAGGTGCTCTTCACAAAGGAACTGACGGAGACAGAATTAGTTTAATTAAGAAGGAAGAGTGTTTTGAAGCAGTCATTAGGGATGAAGTCATGGATACCAAGGCATGAACAAAACTTTGCCTTTACATTTTTTTGTGGGAACATCTGGCAAAAATATGTTGAGAAAAGAAAACTTTTCTGTTTTGTACAGCAGGATCTTGCTGTGAAGAGATGAAAACTTGAGCTAATTACAGGATGTCTGCAAAAAGAAAGGGCTAACTTTATAGTTTAGATCCGTTTTTCTCCCTACAGGGTAGACTGCCTAATATAAAAGTAATGGTATTTTGTGGTAAATAAGTATGGGGCAGGAAACAAGGAATTGTATCTAAAATTTAAACTGTACTATAAAGATTATTAAAATAGAATTCAATTTATACTTGATTTTATAAATGTGTCAAGAGAGAAATAGACAACTCTAAAACCTGTATGATGGAGACCACAAAGTCATGCATTTCCGTATGTGTAAGTTTTGCACATCTTTTTATTAAAAATGTCCCAGCTATTGTTTTATATAGAAGTAAATAATGCACATTTTGGAATTTTGTTTTGGATTCATTTTTAAAGACTACAACATCCCAACAATCTTCTAAATTCTCCTTACTCAAGGTTGTTTTAGCTTCTTTGGCCTTTTGCTACAATCTGGTCTTCATTTCACCCCTTTTCGAGAGTTCTGTAGATTTTTTTAACCCTGCCCCCCTCCAAACAGAAAAGAAAATCAAAAGAAAGAAAAATTGGGCTTAGTCTGGTCTTAATCTCTGTGGGAGTATCCCATGTGACCCTCCTACTAGTGGCACCAAATGTCAAGATGGTGATAAGCCCCTAGGGGTTAAGATCATCCCCAGCCAGTTAGCTAGCCCTCAGACAATCATTCTAAAAGCATTAGGATTGGACTGAGGCAAAGTGGTGTGAATCTCATTGACCTCTTCCTTTAGGAACAAGATGCTTGAAATAATACCCCAGAAGAGAATTTTGTAACTGTGGCCTGGAGCTGATTAAATAAAAAGGGTATTTCCCACCCCTATCTCTAGAGTTCAGTAAGTATTTTTTTTAAGTTCTTTATAAAGAGCAAGCCTAGTCATTATCTGTTCCCTAGTTGTGTAACATCACCTACACTGTCTTGTACCTGGCTGAGCATTTTGGGCACAGGGACCCAGGGAATCTGTCTCTTGTAACCTGGTCTCCTGGGGACCGTGCTGGATCTGTCCTCTCTTCCTTGTGACTGTCCACCATTCTCTCTCCATTTCAAGCACCCCCAGTCAGAAATCAGCTCTCCTTGAGCAGGGCCTGGAGTCTATAACTATTTGGAGAATGTACCCCTTGATGGGTCAATACGGTTCAACAGTGACATTCTCTCTAGCTCTCCACACTTCCTGTCAGTCCCTATCATCTCTCCAAAACTAGACCTGTGTCATCTGCTACTTACTATCATTCATATAATGCTGGTCTTAAAGTTGGGAATTATTGCTGTATAACCGTAGGCCTATTATAACTGGAAAAATTAAAAAGATCAAAAAGATATATAGATTTTCCTACCTTGTCTGTTCCCTGTGAGTTTCTGACTTGAAATCTTTGCTAAGAGTATAAACTCCCTGAAATCCATGACTATTTTTGCTCAGCACTGTTCATTCCTCCAGAACTGCCTAGAACTGCTGTGCCTAGAACTGCTTCTGGTATACAGTGGACAGTAATTTTACCTGTTAAGCATAGACATGAACACCTCTACTTGGCTATGCACTGTGCAAGGTGCTTTGAATATAGATGTGAACCAGACAATTTTTGTCATCCAACTCTGGGTAAAGGGCTGAACTTTCAATATGCCTGTCAGTAATGCTGGGTTTAAGCAAAGCAATAGAAATAGAAGTACCTATTAAAGATTTGGTTTGGAGATCCTAAAGAAAACTTTGTTCTCAATGTCTCTCCATTAGCCTGATAACACTTAGCATTTTCTGCATTTATTAACAAAGACAACAGCCAGGCTCAGTGGTGCACTACTGTAATCCCAGTGATCTGGGAGGTGGAGGCAGAAAGATCTTGTGTTCAAGATCAGAGGCAGCCTGCGTAACTTAGCAAGACTCTGACTCAAGATAAAAAATAAAGAAGGGGCTGGGGGTGCTGCTCAGTGGTAGAGTACTTACAAACTATGTGCAAGGCATGGGGTTCAGCCACCCAGTACCACAAAAGAAAGAAACAAACAAAAAATCCAAACAGTAGTAATGACAAACTTTACCTTGTGTTGGATACTTTACAAAGTACCTTGCATGCATTCTATAATAGAGTTCTCACAATCCCCTCTATTCAAGAGATGTTATATCACTTTATTGATGAAGAAAGAGAAACAGAGATTATGTGCTCTCATCCGTACCCCTTTATGGTTGGTAAGTGGAGGTAATTGCTTTGAGCTCTGGCCACTCAGAATTCAAAGACCAGACCTAAAACCCCCACTATCTTGTGTCTTACAGTCCTTTCTTAAGGCTAAAGTCCTTTTATCAGGAAAAGATAACACATCAATAAGTACTACTTATCACTTGGTCTGATTCTGTCATGTATAAGAAAGAAATTTGGGCACATTTTGATTTATTTTTCCAATAATTCATTGACATGGGCAGGTCAAATATCATATCTTTATTGTACAAATGAGGAACTTGGGACTCCTGGTAGGTTTCAGAGATAAGAAGAGGCAGACTGCTGGTATAACTGGATCGCATACAGTACTCTCTCTGCTATTGCACGGTGGGGGGAGGAAGGAAGCCTTCAGGAGGTGCAGAAAGACATTTTCAGTCCTATGTTTTCACCAATGGATGGGACTCTATGTAGCTTTTTTTGTACCCAGTCCAAAAATATTTAAGGAGATCATAGTGGTGATTGGAAAAATGCATTTCCAAAAAGGCTGATGATGGTCTTGCCTTATCTACGCCTACCTTTCCTGGAAGATAAGGAGGTGGACTCTACCTGCTGGCCTTTGCCTCTTTCTAAACCAGTGGTTCTCACCTACTGCTAGAGTACTTGATAATGCCTAGAAGCATTTTCTATAGTTATAACTAGATGGGGCTGGGTGGCTGATGCTGGCACATACTAGGTAGAGGCAGAGGCCAGTGATGCTGCTGAACAACCTACCATGCGCAGGCCACCTCCCCCTAGCAAAAAGCTACTTGATCCATAAGACTCTGCATTACAGCAAGGTTCTGTCTATCTCATTAAAGAATTCTCATTCCTCCAAAAAGTGTAGAAAAACCAGACCATTCAACAGGTTGTTGTTGTTATTGTTAGGTGCTGTCGAGTCGGTATCTGACTCATAGTGACCCTCTGTACAACAGGGGAAACACTATGTCAGTGCTCCTCTGCTGTTCGTAGGATTTTCAATGGCAGATTGATTTTTGGGAGGGGGTTGCCAGGTCCTTCTCCCAAGCCTACAGCTTCTGGTGTTCCCAGGTGGTCTCCCATCCAGGTACTAACCAGGCCTGACCCTGCTTAGCTTCCGAGATCTGACGGGATCGGATGCCACAGGGCTACAGCTGCAGGCGTTCAACAGGTAGGATACCTAAATTGATTACATATAGAAGATGTGCAGGACCATGGAAGAGAAGGGAAATGTTTTACTTATTTATTTGAACACGATGTTCTTAAAAAAGTATTTTTCCCTCACGCAAAGAGGAAAGACTGTAGAGTATCCTAAAAGAAAAAAATATCAGTAGTTTGAAAACAAATTATTATACTACAACTAATAAAATATAATTGTGGGTCCTTTTCCTATATAAATAAACTAGTATAACACAGAATGATGCCACTACACAGGCAGTGAAGTAAGCATCAAATGAGCATGGAAAATTAAAACAAGTTCCCATAAACAAAAAGAAATACAAAATGAGGTTAACAAAATCTTTAATTCACCCTTTCCTTTCCGAGGCTTTGAGAAACATTTCCCTTAGAGATAATTCTGTTTATGTGGCAATTAATCTGTGCTGCCTTTTCTTTGCTGTTTCTTTTGGGGATCTATGTAAGGAACCAAGAATTCATTATTTCTGTTCCCAGGTATCCTGAAACTCACATTGGCATACAGAGAAGTGCTCCTGTTCAGAGTTTGGGGTGAAACTGGGCCTCTGGCTGGCTCTTCAATTAGACACGGGTGTTGTCATTCCAGGGCCAGTGACCACAGCCACCCGCTCCTAGGCAGTTCAGCTCTCACATCAGTCTTTTCCTCAAGGCAGTGAAAGACTTCTCCTTAAATCACTTGGGAATCATTACTTTGTTTTCAACATGCCAGGCACTGTGTTAACAATGGGAGGATGTAGAGTGATGAACAAATAGTCTCTGCCTTTGTGGAGCTCTAGCATTGGAGAGGAGAGGCAGTTGCAGTCTCACAGATACCTCCTTAAGTACAATGTTGGTGCCTGCAGCCATACTGTTGTGGGGTCTGATCCAGTCAGATCTTGGAAGCAGAAGCTGAGCAGGGTCGGGTCGGGCCTCATTGGTACTTGGATGGGAGACCATCTGGGGACACCAGGTGCTGTAGGCTTGGGAGAAGGACCTGGCAACCCACTCCCAAAAAACAATCAGCCATTGAAAACCCTATGGCTATCAGAGAAGCACTAACAGTACTGTTTCACCTATTGTATGTGGGGTCCTTATGAGTCTGCTGCCCACTGGGGGGGGGGGCACCTAACAACAACAAGAGTGGATGTGATGGGGAATAGGATCTGATGAGAGCACACTGTATCCAAGGGGTGGGCATGGGGACTGTGGGTGAGAATGAGGTTGGTTAGGGAGGTTTCTTTGAGGATGTGACCTGTGAACTGATTTGCATAGGATTAATGAGTGGTCCAGGGAAAGCCTGCCCCAGGCACCACAAGGCACCTTGTAGCTTCTGTTGTTCAAATGTAAATGTAAATGGACTTGTTTATAGGCCTTCTGGCCTTTTCAACTCCTGCTACTTCTGCTTAGAGTCTTAGTCTTTAGTATTTCCTTTTTCCACACTTGTAAAGGAGGGAAGACGATTAAGTTTATTTTTTTGCCATAGGCATGTATGACTTTTGGGTTATTACTGTTTCTGCAACTAGAACCACGGCCCTCAGACAACCTTCCTGAGCATGCTCTGGAAGGCTTCCTGGCTGTTGCCATGTGATGATCCCTCTTTTATATGGAAAAAAATGGAGTTTCAGACTGCATAGCAATGTCACACTTGGCTACCCCCAGGGCATATATAATTAAACCTAGCACTGGAGTTTACCTCTGTGCTCTCTGAGGCCCTTTGTTCGATCCCCAGCACCACAAAAAATGGGAGAAGGAACTGGCAGCCCACCCCCAAAACAATCCCCAAACAATCAGCCTTTGAAAACACTATGAATAGCAGAGAAGCACCGACATTGTGCCAGGCATGGCACAGAGTCAGGGAGTATTTCATTCTTTTGTACATAGGGTCACTATGAGTCAGATCCAACTTTGGGTACCTAACAACAAGAGGAAGAAAGCAAATGATAAGACATTCTTTGCCATCTCTACATCTCACTGTGTATTAGTCATTTTAGGGGCAACAGAGATTCATGGCATCCTTCCCATGTCCCTCCCACCTGCATCTCCACTGAGCAGGGCTGTAGATGTATCTCTCTGTCTGTACTTCTTAAAATAAGGTGCAATTTTGTTTGGACTTCTCCAACAATTCAAGGGAAGAATTGTTATAAGTAGAAGGCTGGGAAATAGTGTGGATGCTATCTTATTATTACTTAATATTATCATGTGTATGATGTAGAATGGATCTTATTGAAAAACACTTCTGCACATACTATTGTAAAGAGCTTAGAATCTATCACCCACACCTTTTAAAGAACTAATTACTTAATTTGGGTTAACAAAGAAAAGAGAATCTTTTATTATAGTCCAGAATTTATTCTTAAACCATAAGAGATGCCATTGGTTCCTTCTTTTCTGCCCACCACAGTGGACTGCAGGGGTTGAGCAAAAGGTGATGCCTAAGAAGACTTCTCCATAGCTGTTTGTTTAATGGGTGGAGGAGGAAAATCATGGAGTCTTAGCCCTGTCTAACTCTTTGGAATCTCACTGCTTTTCCTTTCCCGCACATTTTTGGACTCATCTGTTGTAGCCCTTATCACATTACACTGTCATCAATATTATTGTCATCACCATCACCATCATTGCCAACTCTCATTTTGAGTTGCCTAATCAGGATTGTTATCAAAGGTGGCCTTGGCAAGCTTTGGGAAGCTTGATTGCCTAGGTCCATCCCTCCAAACATCTAACCTCTGAATAAGAGTCCTAGTCCCCAAGTTACTTTAGTAGCACCATTTTGACCACAGACAACTGCTTCTTGGTGACTTGAATTCTTAAGCTACATACATGTGGGATAATGGTAATGGAAGGGCGTTGATGGGGAATGATGAGAGGGGAAAGAGGGAGAAAGAGAGAGGGAAAGGGAGAATGCATAAATGTGAGTTCATATAGTAGCATGGAGGTACAGCAGCTACTTTTGTAATAAGAGACGAAAAAATACATTAAACTATTTCAGATATTTATATGGCTTTCTCTGGGTAAAGCCTAAGGTCTTCAGCAAGGATCTTTTGTGAGAAGCCACAAGTAATAAAGGCCACCCACTTAAGCGGACAGAGCATACGCAAAGAGGAGAAACTAACTCAAGGGAAACACTGAGCAACAGAGAAATACTGAAAAATAAGAAAGAACTTTCATGAAGAGGCAGTAGGGTGAGAAGGGGGAGAGCAAGCAAAACCTACCATGCTGGAAATCAGTGTAACTATCTTACCTCTTTGCCAAGCACAGTCTCAGATTTGTGGTAGAAAGTGAGGGTCCAAGAGGAGAAAGGATCCTACTCTGCTCTAAGAATTCCTTGTAGTTCCTCCAGACTCTTCACACTGAGAAGCACTAACTGCTTCTGCTTCTCTGTGAAACCTTCCATGATTTCCCAAGGCAGTGTAATACATAACCTCATTTCTGCACATATTCCTCCCACCCTATTCATCCTTCCACTAACAATGGTTTTATTACATGCTATTTATTTATCTAGACCCCCAACTTGGCTGTGGACATGTGAGCAGGAATTTTGTCTAGGTCATCTTTCAATTTCTACAGCCTAGTACAGAGACTTGTTGATACTTAATAAATATTTGAGAAATGGAGGAAGAATAATGGAGCAGTTTGGCAACTCCATTACAGTTTCTAGATAGAAAGACATTAGACATTCATTCATTCAACCAACTAACCAATCAATATGGCTGTTTACTACATGTCAGTCACCGGAATGTAACATAGTCCCCGTCCTTGAGAGCTGAATCCCCATAGTGGGACTAGTCAGTAGGCTGGCAAAATGAAGTGTGCTATAAATAAGCAGACAGCAGTGATGTTTTCACAACATTGTGAATGTAATTAACTCTACTGAATTGTACAAGTAATAATGGTCAAAATGGCCAAACTTATATACATTTTATCCATGTAAAAAATTCAAGGGTCAGAGTACATACTCTTATGAAGTCCAGTAACAGGGAAACTAATCTATCATGCTGGAAATATGAAAATATTTGCTTGGGAATGTGGAATTTTTATGGAAAAAGGGCATGGGGAAACTTTCTGGGAAAAGGAAATTTATGCATTGTTTGGGTTGGTGGTTACCTGGGTATATACAATTGTCAAAACCCATCGAACTGAATATTTAAGATCTGTGTTTTTAATTGTACATGAGTTATTTCTCAATAAAAAATAAGATGAAAAAATAAAAGAAGGTAGAAGAGGAATTCATGTGAACAGCTCGAGGGACATCCAATCTCACTAGGGGTTGGGGGTCAGAGAGGGATTCTCAAAGGACCTAAGTGTATGTAACTTCAAGGATATGTTTACACATTTGAAGAGGGAAAGAGACTGGTAGGATGGACCATGCCCATCCCACTTCTGTGCTTCCTTAAATGTTTTCTCTTATTTGGTTATTGTTCACTTAATATATGTTCTTAAAACCCAGAGGCATGGGTACATGCTTGTAATACCTGTGACTCAGGAGGCTAAGGCAGAGGATTGCGTGTTTGAGGCCAGAGGCAGCCTGCTAGACTTCATGAGATCTTGAATCTTGAATCAAAATAAAAAGTAAAAGGGGATGGGAGTGTAGCTCAGTGTTACACTTGTCTACCATGTGCGAGGTCCTGGGTTCAAACCCTCCCCCTAGTATTGAAAAAAAATGTACATAAAGCAGCCAGACTAGAGTTTTTTGAAAGGTCAATCAGATAATTTCTCTTGCTTTAAATTCTCTTTTGGCTTTCTCCTGCCCTTTGAGTAAAATTCTAAGTCCTGACCATGACCTGAAGAGCCCAGGAAGAGGTGACTCCTGTGGGTGGTGGGCTCTGCAGCCCAGACTCCCCTCTAATGCAGAAGGATGCATTTCCCCTGCTGGAGGGGGTGCTGCTGTCTGACAGCCTCATCTTTTAGCCCTGGCTGTAGGAGAGCAGCCCATGCCCAGTGAATGTGCAGGATGGGAACAAGAAGTCCTATCCTCTTTGTCCCTACTTGGAACAACCCTGCAGGGCCATCCCAGTTCAGAGATCCCTGCAGGGGGGCTGCAGAGCCAGGAGGGTAGTGATTTGTTAAGGATTTTTTCCCCTTTCTTTTCCTTTCCTTCCTTTCCTTTCCTTTCCTCTTTCTTTTCCTCTCTGTTCCTCTTCTCTTCTCTTCTTTTCTTTTTGAAGCTATTGGAAAGGGGATTGTTTTCTTGATTTCTTTCTTGGCATGTTCACTATTGGTGTATAAAAATGCTATTGACTTTTGAATGTTGATTTTGTATCTGATACTTTAATGAAAGTATTTACCAGACCTAAGAGCTTTCTGGTGAAGTCTTTAGGGTCTTTTAGATATTATTAGTTGAAAAACACCCACAGTGTCCAACAGTGTTTGGTATCTACTTTTTATGTGACAAAGAGAGAGAAATAAGTATACATATTTTTATAGAAAACAAAAGAAAAAACAGGTTTTTTTGGGCACGTGATAGAGGGAATATGGGAACCCTATAGAAGAAAAAGATTTGGAGAAGACTCTTCACTGAGCACCTTTTATTATTTACTTATTTTTACCTTTAAACAACATGAGACTTATCAGTGAACATTTCTTTTCAAAATTTTATATTACTTGTTCATGAATTAAATAATAATCCAGAGAAGCACTATGGAATATTACTTGGGTGCCTCATATTCCTGCAGGGCTGTGGAGGTAGAAGAGATTGCTCCTGTCTCAAGAATCTTGCAATCTACTGTGGCTATCATGTTGAAACACTGGAAAAAAGAGGAGAGCCCTAGAAAGATAATGACTATATCAAAGTGTGAGGTGAAGAGCCCAAGTGCTGAGCAAGGGAAGAATTAGGGATAAAGCAAAGAGGACAGATACAAAGAACTAGGTCAAGATTGAAGAAGTTTTGGAAGAGAGATCTGTCCTTTGAAAGGGGAGAATACTTTCTTTAATTCTCCCAACAACTGTAATAAGATAGATGCTGTCATCATTTCCCTTTAGGTCTGGATTACGGGTTTTTGGGAGGAACATCCCAGAGGTGAACTGCTATTCTCTTCATATCATGTCAAGTATTTGGTGTCAACATGGTTGGTGTCAACCTTGATTACCTGGTAAATAAGTACTTACCAGGGTGCCTTTGTAAAGTTCCTCTTTTTCCTTTCTTCTGACTGTACTCTTTGGAAGGAAGTCACTATGCACATCCTGCATTTCAGGGATAGGATTTAAATCCTTCAGAGATGAGGACTGAAATAATTTTTAATTCCTATGCTGAGGAATTTGTCTACTCTCCTCCTTTAATTTATTCATTTCAACATTTAGTTACATAAACATGGACCAATGAGAATTTATTTTATTTATTGGATTACAATTCAGTTGTTGTTGTTGTTAGGTGCTGTTGGGTCAGTGTCTGACTCATCACGACCATGGGTACAACAGACAAAACACTATTGTTAGTACTTCTCTGCTATTCATAGGGTTTGCAATGGCTGATTGTCTTTTGGGAGTGGGTTGCCAGGTCCTTCTCCCAAGCCTACAGTACCTGTTGTTTCTAGGCAGTCTCCCATCCAAGTACTAACCAGGTCCAACCTTGCTTAGCTTTGTAGATCTGATCTGATCGGACATCACAGTGGTATGGCTGCAGATTACAATTCAGTAATATGTTCTTTTCTTTTTAATATGCATGACTTTCATTTCATTTTGTTGCTCTTTTGCAAAGGCTAAAATCTCTAGTATGATATTCAAGAGGTGATAGAGAACATCATGGCTTTGTTACTGAATTTGTGGAAAAATATGAGGCTAGCTGCAGGTTTTGTTGTTGTTGTTTTTAGGTGCCTTCGAGTCAGTGTCCAACTCATACAACAGGCGAAACACTACTGTCAGTTCTTCCCTGCTATTCATAGAGTTTTCAATGGCAGATTGATTTTTGGGAGTGGGTTGCCAGGTCCTTCTTCTAAGCTATAGCACCTGGTGTTCCCAGGTGGTCTCCCATCCAAGTACTAACCAGGCCCAATTTTGATTAGCTTCCCAGATCTGACGGGATCAGATGCCACAGTGCTACAATGAAGTTCCTTCTTTTCCTCACTTGTTGAGAGTTTTTATTATAAGTGCTGACTCTTAAAAAATCTTTTTTCTGCATCTGTTGAAATGATCATATTTTTATTTTTTATTTTATTAAGTTGGTAAATTGCATTTATTGATTTGCAAAATGTTAAACCAACCTTAAATTCCTGGGATACATGCCACTTGAACATTATGTAAAATGTATATATATTACTATATGCAACTGGGGCTGTGATTTTGCTCAGTTGGTAGAGTGCTGCTCTGCAGTCTCTGAGTTCCTGAGTTCAATGCCCAGCATCGCAAAAATGGGAGAAGGACATGGCACCCCATTCCTGAGGCAATCCTGAGACAGACAGCCATTGAAAACCCCAAGAAGGTTGCTATGAGTCAGATATGACTCAATAGCACCTAATAAAAACAACTACATATGGAACTTGCTAATTTTTTCCTTTTCAAAAACTCAGGTTGATGGAGATACATTATATACAGCAAAATTTACTCTTTTAAGGTAATTTTTTAAACTGACAAATATACCGTTGTTTGATCTTCACTATAATTAAGATATGGTATATATAATTCAATCAGCTTCAAAATTTCTTTAATGTCCTTTTGTAGATAACCCACTCCACCAAAACTCAGTCCCTGGCAATCACCAATTTGATTTCTATTCCTATAGATTTTCCTTATGTCTTACAAATGGAATTGTTGTTAGGTGCCATTGAGTCATATCCAACTCATAGTGACCCTCATAGGGTTTTCAATGGTTGACTGTTTTTCAGAATTGCTTTGAGAGTGGATTGCCATGTACTTCCACAAATAGAATAGTATCTTCTTTAACCTAATATAATACCTTTAAGATTCATTCATGCTTGTTTCTTATTATTTTTACTATATTATTCCATTACATGAATGCACTACAATTTAATTGTCCATTTACCAATTGATGGACATTTGGGGAATTTCCATTTTAGAAGATTATGAATAATGTTGCTATAAACATTTTCATAGAGGCATCTCTTGGCTAAATATCTAGGAGTGGTACTATTGGGTCACATAATAAGTCTATGGTTAACTTTATAATAAATGGACAAACTTTTCCAAAATGGGTATGCTAATTTGCATTCCTACCAGCAGTGTCTGAAGAGTTCTAGTTGTATTGTGTCCTTGCTGACATTTGGGATTGTCAACTTACAAAATTTTATCATTCTAGTAAATAGTTGTTTCTCATTGTAGTTTCTATTTGTATGTCCTAGTGGATAATGATGTTGAGTATCTTTTCCTTTGATTATTTACCATCCAATTTGTTGACATTTTTCTTTAGGATTTTTGTATCTGTGTTCATCAAAGATATTGGTGTATAATTTTCTTTTCTTATAATATTTTTCTCCAGATTTTGGTATAAGGCTTGTGCCTTTAAAATGAATTGGGATAAATTCTTTTCCCTATTTTTTGGAAGAATTCATTTACTATTAGTGTTACTTCTTTAATATTTTATAGACTTAATGAAACTATCTGGCTTTAGAGATTTTTTGTAGAGAGGTTTTGAAAGTGAATTTAATTTCTCTAATTAAATTATAACAGATTATATTCTAATTATACTTAATTATGATAGAATATATTTATAATAGGGCATATTCTGATTTTCTATTTCTTCTCATGTCAGTTTTTATAAGCTGTATTTTTTGAGGAATTTGTTCAATTAATATAAGACATCAAGTATTATTGGCACAAAGTTGTTTATATTTCCTTATTACCACTTTCATATCCATGGGATTTGCAATGTTATATTTTCTTTTATTCTTGATATTGGTAATTTGCATTCTTTTTCTTTTTTTTCTTTATCAGTGTTCCCAGACGATAACAAATTCTGTTAATATTTTCAAAGAATATTCTGTTAAAATTGTCTTTGTTTGTTTTTCATTTCATCTAATTCAATTTTGCTCTAATATTTATTATTTTCTTCTTTCAATTTGTTGTTGTTGTTAGGTGCTGTTGAGTTGGTATCCAACCAACAGATGAAACACTGTTGTCATGCTTCTCTGCTACTCATAGGGTTTTTAGTGGCTGGTTGTGTTTTGGGAGGGGGTTGCTGGGTCCTTCTCCCAACCCTACAGCACCTGGTATTCCCAGGTGGTCTCCCACTCAAGTACGAACCTGGTTGGACCCTGCTTAGCTTCTGAGACCTGACAGGATCGGACATCACAGTGTTACAGCTGCAGGCTCTTTCAATTTACTTTGGTATTAATATGCTCTTCTCATTTTGGCTTCTTAAGGCAGAAACATAGGTCACTGATTTCTGCCCATTTTATTTTAACATAAGTATTTATATTCATAAATTTCCTCCTAGTGCTGCGTTAATTACACCCTAAATTTTGATATGCTGTATTTTCTTTATTATTCATTAAAAGTATTTCCTAACTTCCCCCGTACTTTCTTTTTTGACCTATGTGTTATTTAACAATGCATTATTTAATTCTAAAAAAAAATTGGGGATTTTCTAAATATCTGATTGCTATTGGGCTTTTGTTTAATTTCACTTCAGTCAAAGAATAGCTTATGAATGATTTCAATCTTTTGAAATTTATTGACACTCATTGTACAGCTTAGGATATGGGCCATTTTGGTGGACACCTCACATGCACTTGGAAATAGTTTATTTCTGCAGTGGTCTCTGCTAGTCTATAAACATCATGTGGATCAAGGAGATTGATAGTGTTTGGAGATTCTTTCTAATTACAAGCTCTGTCAGTTACTGTTTTTTTTTTTTTGTGGTACTTGGGGGTTGAACCCAAGGCCTCACACATGCTGTGCAAGTGTCCTACTATTGTGTTACACTCCTAGCCCAGTTTTTTACTTTTTTCTTCAGACAGGATCTCACTAAATTATGCAGGCTGCCTCTGGCTTTGAACTCGCAATCCTCCTGCCTCCGCCTCCAAGTCACTGGCATTATAGGTGTGAGCCAACACACCCGGACCTCCCTTTTCTTCAATCAGCTTCTGCATCATATGTTTTGAACTTCTGTTTTTAGGTTAATTTACATTTATACTTTTTTCATGCTTATATATTTTTCCCCTCAGCAAAATCACAAGATTCTGATTGGCTTGCCTTGGGTCATGAGTTCTCCCCTGAGCTAATCATTATATACCATCGATTGTACAGAACTGTACCACTTAAATAAGATATTAGAACAGAAAATAAAATCTAAAAAACATGATTCATACAAATTTGAGGTTGTAACTACTGCTATGAAGGGAGGGATAGTAATGGGATTGGGCTTCAACTCTACCTGTAATATTTTGTTTCCTAAAGAAACATGAAAATGTGTTAATGCTAAAATATAAAAATGACCTGCAGCTGTAGCCCTGTGGCGTCCGATCCCATCAGATCTTGGAAGCTAAGCAGGGTCAGGCCTGGTTAGTACCTGGATGGGAGACCACCTGGGAACACCAGAAGCTGTAGGCTTGGGAGAAGGACCTGGCAACCCCCTCCCAAAAATCAATCTGCTATTGAAAACCCTACGAACAGCAGAGGAGCACTGACAATAGTGTTTCCCCTGTTGTACAGAGGGTCGCTATGAGTCGGATACTGACTCTATGGTACCTAACAACAAAATATAAAAATATGTTAATGTTGTTGATAAAGATGACTGCCAAGGTCATGAGTATTTACTAGTTTATATGCTAAACTTTTCTGTGTGCTTAAAACCTTCTAAAATAACAGCTTCCATAGTTACTATTTACCACATTCCAGGTACTCATCTCGTAACTTTGCACTTGATAACTCATTTAATATATACTAAGTTGTCTCTGGGAGAAGGACCCAGCAACCCACTCCTAAAAACAATCTGCCATTGAAAACCCTATGAATAGCAGAGAAGCAGTAACAATACTGTTTCACTTATTGTGTGTAGGGTTGCTATGAGTTGGATACTGACTCGACAGCACCTAACAACAACAGTTATCTCTTAGAGGACTCAGTTCCTTGCCACATGGATCTCTCCATAAGGTTGCTTGAGTTTCCTCCAACATGGCCACTGACTGAGTGAGCTAAGGGAAAGAGGAAGGAGGAAGGCACACACTGTGGCTTCTGTTTGTCAGAAGTCAGTAAGCACAGCCCATGCTCAATGGGAGGAGATTTAAGGTTCTACCTTTTGAGGGAAAGAGCATGAAAGTATTCACATACATATTTTAAAATAATCAAAATGTGTGTTTTACATTATTTTTAAAGATTTAATCTTTTAAAGCAGTTTTAGTTTTACAGCACAATTACAGGAAGGTACAGAGATATCCCTGGGTCCCACGCATGCCTAGCCTCCCACATTATCAACATCCATTATCAGATGGGTGCATTTATTACAACTGAAGAAACTACACTGACACGTAAGTCATAATTATCCAGAGTCCATGGTTTACATTAGGATTCTCTCTTGTTATAATTCTATCTTTTTGAAGAAAAATTTATAATGACATGTATCCACCTCTATAGTATCATACAGAGTATTTTTTTCATTCAGAGTATTTTTACTGCTCTAAAAATCTGTGCACTGCTAATTCATCCCCCCCTACTCTAGCCCCTGGCAACCACTGATGTTTTTACTATCTCCATAGTTTTGTCTATTCCCGGTTGTCATATAGTTGGAATCATACTGTATGTAATCTTTTCAGATTAGCTTCTTTCGTTTAGTAATATGCACTTCAGTTTCCCACAATGTGCATTGTCATGTTGCATTATCTGCAATTTATCAGCAAGGAAATGAAGACACAGATAACTTGCTGAAGTTCAGGTCTAGGAAGTGACAGGGCTTGGATTCAACACCATGTCACCTGGTTCTGGAATCTGTGCTCCTAATCACTATCACACTGCCTCTCTAATGAATACCAGATTGAAAACATACCTGGATAATGAAGTAGTCAGATGCAGATACTATGAAGCATTAGAAAGGTATGCAGAGAACTTTAGGATTTAAGAGAGAAGCTTCACTTCTCAATGGAGTGATAAGGCAAGGTATGTTGTTTGCTGTCGAGTTGGTATGCTACTCACAGTGATCTTATGTATAACAGGTGAAACACTATTGTCAGTGCTTCTCTGCTGTTCATACGGTTTTCAATGGCTGATTGTTCTTTGGGGGTGGGTTGCTGGGTCGTTCTCCCAAGCCTACAGTACCTGGTGTTCCCAGGTGGTCTCCCATCCAAGTACTAACCAGGCCCCACCCTGCTTAGCTTCTGAGATCTGACCAGATCGGATGCCACAGTGGTAGGGCTAAAGGCTGGCAAGGTTTAGTGGAGAAGAAACAATGCATCTAGGGCAGGTGGTGACTGGCAGGGGGTCTTGGCAAGGATCAGGAGAAGGAATATCCAAGCAGAGGGAATGGCATAAACAAAGAACCTGGGAAACTCTGAATCACTGCACAAGCAACTAATAGAAGTCAGTTCTGGAACTATAGGAGGTCATGTAGTAGCAGAGGCTAAGAATGCCAGCCCATGGCTGAAGAAAGGCCAGAAAGATTTCAAAGAAGAGAGTGACACATTGGAGCTGAGCACTGGGAAAACCAAGAGCAAACTGGCAGGTTCAAGGGAGGAGCCTAAAAATAGGAAACCAGCCACAGGACCATCCAACTGGAGAGAGGGAGTGAGTGCTGAGGCTGAGAGGTAGAAAGGCTTTCGACAGCAACCACACAGTGGCACTGGCTAAGTGCTTTTGCACTCACTATCACTGAGTATTTCTCGCCATACCTCTATAGGGGGTGTACAACAATGCCCATTTAATAGATGGACAAACAGAGTCCCTACTGTCTACTCTCTGGGGCCTGGTGCCTAGTGGTGACTCCTTTTGCTCTGGAAGGAAAAAAAAAAATCTGCCAGTCACCTTCTGTAGATTCTTGCCATCTTGCAGTATTTGAGAACTTCCCTGCAGTGACCCAAAAAAATCATCCTTGCTCCTAAATATAGAGCAGTGAAATTACTCATTATTAGCTAGTTCTTGCCTTAAAAAAATCTACAGATAGATTCCTGGAATGGTGGAGTAGGGGAGAAAATAGCTTCATTTCTTTTAAAAATAAATGGGGCTGTTAGAAGTGGCTGATGTATTCAAGTTTCCCAAGAGAATTAACTCCGGCAAAAGCGTGGAGTCAGGAAGTTGGCCTGTGTGCTCCATGCCTTTGCCCAGGGCCTCCTAGGAAGAAAGATGGTGCTTCCCAGCAGGATTATCACCATCAGCCTCCAGTGAGGTCTGGCTGGGGGCCAAGACCCGGGAGCAGGTATGTTGGAGAGGGATTTGCCCTCCACTGCCAATAGCTTCATAAGAAAATAACAATAGAGCACAGAGAACCTTCACAACATTAGGCTTCTGTCAATCTGCCTGTCAACACACCACAGGAAGCAGCTGGATAGACTTTGATGAACTCTAGAGAGGGTATTGTTGTTGTTGTTGTTGTTAGGTGCCGTCGAGTCAGTATCCGACTCATAGCGACCCTCATGGGGTTTTCAATGGCTGAGTACTTAGGGATTGCCTTGGGAGTGGATTGCCAGGCCCTTCTCCCATTTTTGTGGTGCTGGGAATTGAACTCGGGTCCTCAGAGACTGCAGTGCAGCACTCTACCCACTGAGCTAAATCCCAGCCCACTCGACAGCACCTAACAACAACAACAACAACAACAACAACAACAGAAAGGGTATGTTTGGGGTAATGTGACATAAAAAGTAGGCTCTGTAGAGTGCACAGAAATTAACTTGTTGGACCCCAGGAGGGTATTTCAAATAGATGGGCAGTGGCCCTGCAGTGTAGCTAAAGTTCAGTAGAACCAGCCCCTGGGCCTACCAAGTGGGAGAAGCTGGTGTAACAATACTGTTCAGAATGGCCAGTGCTCCCTGAGTGTTCACTGTGTATTCAGATGAACTGGGCAGAGAACAAGAGCAGTGGCTTTATATATGAGTCTCAAGAGGAAAGTGGCTAGGGGTAGATGTCTCAGTTGTCCAGAATTATTAGCAATGATCTAGTGCTTCACATTGGGGCAAATATATGGAGTCCTCTAGGGTGAGTAGCAGCACACATTTATTTTATTTCATTGCATTTAATAATTCTCCTGAGAAATGTCAAGGAGGCCCATTACTTCTACTACCAATATTTAATCCTAGCTACCATTTGCCATCTGATTGCTACGTGCTGGGCAATGAGCTATGTGCTTTTGCATTCGTTCTCATGTTTATTCCTCACAACAACCAAGGAGGTAGGTTATGATGTTTATGAAAAAGAGAAGGAAACTGAGGCTGAGAAGTCATCTACTAACTTGTGTTAGGGCTGGGGTTTAGCTCAATTGGTAGAGTGCTTCTCTGCACTCCCTGAGGACCAGGGTTTGATCCCAGCACCACAAAAAAAAAAAAAAAAAAAAAAAAAAAAAAGGAGAAAGACGTGGCAATCAACTCCCAAAGCAATCCCAAAACAATCAGTCATTCAAAACCCTATGAAGGTCACTATGAGTCAGACACAACTTGACGGCACCTAACAACAACAAACTTGTGCTAAGCTGTCATGACAGGGATAAAACCTTCTCAAATTCGGAGTAAATACATGGATGACGAAGGGTTTCTGTGTGATTTATGCATTTGTAAAAGACTTAATGAGCTTTAAAAATTTACCTATACTTATTCAGGGCTGGGATTTAGCTCAGTTGGTAGAGCGCTGCGCTGCAGTCTCTGAGGACCCGAGTTCAATTCCCAGCACCACATAAATGGGAGAAGGGCCTGGCAATCCACTCCCAAGGCAATCCCGAAACAGTCCGCCATTGAAAACCCTATGAGGGTCACTATGAGTCGGATACCGACTGGACGGCACCTAACAACAACAACAACATACTTATTCAACTAATGAGTCATCACTATTAAAATATTAAAACTATATCAAATTAGCATTGTCCTTGGAAGTGTAGGTTGGAGAGTTACTGGTTTAGGAGTACAAGGGGGGAATAATCCCTGTTGGCAGGGGACTAGGCTTTGTCACTTGATTCCTCCCCCTCTGCCCCAATCCCATCTTAAGCATCTCTGTCCAGGCTTCTGTGGTTTGTGTGATTCCAGCCTTCTTCCATTTTCAGTTCTAAAATTCAGGTCTAATCACATAATTTTTCTTCTAAGAAAACTTCAATTGTCCATTATCTTCAGAATCAGATCCAAAGTCCTTAACACAGTTTTGGGGGCTTGTTATATTCTGGTCCTAGCCTACATAATCAGTCTACACCCAACCTCATACCAAGACTGATTTTAAATATCCAAAAATAACTTAATAAATTAAAAAAAAATAGAAATAAAAAAATTTTAAATGAAATCAGTCTTAAAACATTTGGTAGTTGAGGTCCACATCATAATTTAGAAAGTACATTCACATGCATTATGTCAGTATTCACAGCAATCACAGAAGGCAGGAAAACCGGTGTGATTCTTCCTATGTTTTTTTTTTTTAAATAAAGTTTTAGTTTTAGAATAGGTTTAGATTTATGGCAAAGTTTAAGGGCAGGAAGAGTTCCCAGCATCCCACACCCCTTTTGCCCATCACCAACCTTCTGTGTTGTAGTCCATTTCACACATTAATGAACCAATATGGACACATTAGCATCAGTTGAAGTCCATGTTTTATAACTTAAATTTTCTTGTTTTTTACCTAGTGCCCCTTTTTTGTTCCAGAATTCTACCCAGGAAAACATATTATATTTGGTTTTTATGCCTTCTTGGGCTTTTCTTATCTCTGACTGTTTTTCAGACTTACCTTATGTATGTATGTATGTATGTATGTATTTATTTATTTATTTATTTTAAAATGACTTGTATAGTTTTGAGGAGTACTGGTTAGGCATTTTGTAGAAAGATGCTCAGCTGGGACTTTTCATATGTTTTTCTCACAATGTTAGCCTCAGGTATGCACTTTTAGGACGAAGACCACAAAAGAATTCCTATTCTTATGCTGTAGCCATTGTGAAGAGTATCAAGATGGCTGCTAATGCTAATGCAGGTCACCTGGCCAAGGCAGAGTAACAAACAAGGCTCCTTCCTTTACATACCATCCTCTGGAAGTCACTATGCACATCCCTCTCATAAGCAGAGGGAAGTCGTGCTTCATTGACAGCATCAACATAAACTATTGGGACTTCTGCTTTGTTTTTTCCCTCCTATTTGTTCTGTCATTCCATATTTAGTTATATAAGTATGGACGTGTGGACATTTACTTTATACCTTGGGTTATAACTTGTTGTTGTTGTTAGGTGCTGTCGAGTCCGACTAATAGCAACCCTATGTACAGCAGATCGAAACACTTGCTGATTCTGTGCCAGGCAAATGATCTTATTTATGTTTAAGAGCATTGTTGCAGACACTGTGTCAATCCATCTGGTGGAGAGTTTTCCTCTTTTGCGTTGACCTGCCACTTTCCCAAACATGATGTCCTTCTCCAGGGATTGATCTCTCCTGACTACATGTCCGAAATATGTAAGATGCAGTTTGGCCATTCTTGCTTCCAAGGAGCACTCTGGTTGCACTTCTTCTAGGACAGATTTGTTGGTTCTTTTGGCAGTCCATGGTATATTCAATAGACATCTCCAGCACCACAATTCAAAAAGCATCAATTCTTTTTCTCTCTCTTGTTCAATATCCAGCTTTCACAACCATATGATGCCACTGAAAATACCATGGCATGAGTCAGACGCACCTTCATCTTCAATGTGACATCTTTGCGTTGCAATACTCTAAAGAGATCTTTTGCCACAGCTTTTCCTAGAGCAATGTGTCTTTTGATTTCTTGACTGCTACTTCCACGGGTGTTGATTATAGAGCCAAGCAAAGCAAAATCTTGGACAACCTCAATCTTTTCTCCATTTAATGTGAAGTCGTGTGCTGTCCCACTCATAAGGATTTTTGTTTTGTTGATGTTTAGTCGTAACCCATATAGAAAGCTATGATCTTTGATCTTCATCAGTAAATGTTTTAAATCTTCTTCACTTTCAGCAAGCAGAGTTGTGTCATCTGCATAACGCAGGTTGTTAATGAGTCTTCCTCCAATCTTGATGCCGTGTTCTTCCTCATAAAGTCCAGCTTCTCGGATTATTTGCTCAGCATATAAATTGAAGAGATAGGGTGAAAGTATACAGCCCTGACGCACACCTTTCTCAACTTTAAACCACTCAATGTTTCCTTGTTCTAGTCGAACAACTGCCTCCTGGTTCATGTAGATTTCTCATGAGCACAATTAGGTGTTCTGGTATTCCCATTTTCCAAAGTGTTATCCATAATTTGTTATGATCCACACAATCAAATGCTTTTGCGTAGTCAATAAAACACAGATAGACATCTTTCTGATATTCTCTGCTTTCAGCTAATATCCACCTGACATCAGCAATGATGTCCCTGGTTCCGCGCCCTCTTCTGAATCCGCTTGATTTTCAGGTAATTCCCTGTCTATATACTGTTGCAGTCGCTTCTGAATGATCTTTAGTAGAATTTTGCTGGTGTGTGATATTCATGATATTGTCTGATAGTTTGCACTTTCAGTCGGATCCCCTTTTTTGGGAATAGGCACAAATATGGATCTCTTCCAGTCAGTTGGCCAAGTAGCTGTTTTCCAAATCTGTTGGCATAAACATGTTAACACCTCCAGTGCTGCATCTGTTTGTTGAAACATCTCTATTGGTATCCCATCAATT
>VMDO01003178.1:81700-131002 GCA_007922755.1 Pedetes capensis
CATTGGTTCCTCTTCATATGCAACCTCTTGGAATGGTTGGTCATCTACCAATTCTTTCTTGTATAATGACTCTGTGTATTCTTCCCATCTTCTTTTGATGTTTCCTGCATCATTTAATATTTTCCCTGTAGAATCTTTCACTACTGCCACTTGAGGCTTGAATTTTTTCTTTACTTCCTTAAGCTTGAGAAACACAGAGTGCGTTCTTCCATTTTGATTTTCTGCCTCCAGCTCCTTGCACATGTTATTATAATATTTGTTTTTGTCTTCTCGAGCTGCCTTCTGAAATCTTCTGTTTAGTTCCTTAACTTCATCATGTCTTCCTTTTTCTTTAGTTGCTCTATGTTCAAGGGCAAGGTCCAGTGTCTCTTTTGACATGTAATTTGGTCTTTTCTGTTTTTCTTGTCTTTTTAAGAACTTTTTGCTTCCTTCTTGAATAATATCTTTTATGTCATGCCACAGTTCTTCTGGTCTCCTGTCATTTGTGTCTAATGAATTAAGCCTATTTTTGAGGTGGTCTCTGAACTCAGGTGGGATATACTCAAGGTCATACCGTGGCTCTCGTATACTTGTTGTAATTTTCTTCAGCTTCAGTTTGAACTTGCATGTGAGAAGTTGATGATCTGAGCCACATTCAGCACCTGGTCTTGTTTTGAAATTTTGTACACAGCTTTTCCATCATCTCTTTCCACATATGTAGTCAATTTGATTCCTGTATGTTCCATCTGGTGAAGCCCATGTGTATAGTCTCCATTTATGTTGTTGAAAAAATGTATTTGCAATGAAAAGGTCATTGGTCTGACAAAATTCTATCATGCGATCTCCAGCTTCATTTCTGTCACCAAGACCATATTTTCCAACTACTCAGCTTTCTTCTTTGTTTCCAACCTTTGCATTCCAGTCACCAGTGATTATCAGTATGTCTTGATTGCATGTTTGATCTATCTCAGATTGCAGAAGCTGATAAAAGTCTTCCCTTTCTTCATTTGTGGCCTTAGTGGTGGGTGCATAAATTTGAATAATAGTCATTAACTGGCCTTCCTTGTAGGTGTATGGATATTATTCTATCACTGACAACATTGTATTTCATGACAGATCTTGAGATGTCTTTTCTGATGATGAATGCAACCCCATTTCTCTTTAGTTTATCATTCCCAGCATAGTAGACCATATGATTGTCTGACTCAAAATGGCCTATGCCGGTCCATTTTAGCTCACTGATGCCTAGAATGTCAATGTTTATGTGCTCCATTTCTCTTTTAACAATTTCTAATTTGCCTAGATTCATACTACATACATTCCATGTTGCAATTATTAATGGATGTTTACAGTTGTTTCTCCTCATTTTGATTCGTGGCACATCAGCAAGTTGGGCACCCTGGGGTTTTACTCCATTTCCATCATCACGGTAGACTCTACTTGGAGGAAGCAACTCTTCCCCAGTAGTCTTTTGAGTGCCTTCCAACCTGGGGGCCTCATTTTCCAGCACTATTTCTGACAGTGTTTCTTTGCGATCCATAGGGTTTTCAATGGCTAGTTGTTTCGGGAGTGGCTCACCAGGTCCTACTCCCTGGGTTATAACTTCGTATCACTTATTATTTCATCATTCACACTGTTTGAGCTTTGGTTATTGGGAACTCTTTCGGTTGGCTTCATATTTCTTTGACAAACTCATCTTGCCTATTCTCTATCCCAGGCCTAGGATCCACTGTTTATCCACGGAGTCCTGATTCCCTTTCTTGGAAAGTGGCATTAAAAACCAAGATCTAGATGCTGGTCTGGTTGTTGCTATCAGGATGTGATTGCTTATAAGTCCTCTCAGCTGAAAACTAATCATTCCCATTTGTATATGAGAGTAGCAAGGTTCCAGGAGATTTTTACCATGTAATAAAGACATCAAAAACTTCCAGGAACCTCACTACCTTCAAATGAACACCCTTCCATCAATTTTCTCTGTACTGAAGTAGCTTCTGTGTTCCCTCTTTTGAAATGCTCTCCCCTCTCTCCCATCAGAGTGGATGTTTCTTTCCCCATGCTCCTCCTGCATGTTGTTAATAACACCAGGAAACATACCTCACAGCCTGGCATGTTAGAGCTGGTTAACACGTGACTATCATCTAGCACATCTAGGTACTCAATAAATGCTAGCCAAGCTGTCCAAGTGTGATGTTTGAGTTGCAATGTGATGGAACAATGGAGATATGTTGGGGATACCTGATGGATGCCTATCTCTCCCTGCTTCCATCCTCTAGTTTGCCCTTTAGGGTTTTTTCTTTTGTTTAAGATTCATGGTACTGTGCATAGAGAAAGGACCATAGGGTCCTCAAATGCAAGGGATTCTAAGCATAACTGCACATTAGTATTACCTGGGACCTTGTTAGTATATAGTCTCTACTGTAGAAATTTGATTTCAGGATTCCTAGAATGGGGCTGGAGATCTGTGTTTAACATCCTCCTTCCCCTGGAAAAAAATCAGTAAATTTAAATCAGTCAGTCTGCAATTGGATATTTGGTAATTCCTGTGGAGAAAGGGGGAGGGGGGGAAGGGAGGGGAGGAGAGGGAGAGAGAAAGAGAGAGAGAGAGAGAGAGAGAGAGAGAGAGAGAGAGAGAGAGAGAGAGAGAGAGAGGAGAGGTGGGGGAGGAGAGAGAGAGACTAAGGAGTTTCAGAGACTTCTCAGTGTTGTTATGTTGTTACATGTCAGGTTGGACTCATAGCGACCCTATGTACAACAGAATGAAACATCCCCGATACTGTGCCATGCCCAGCATTATGTCACTGCTTCTCTGCTATTCATAGGGTTTTCAATGCCTGATTGTATTGCGATTGCTTCAGGAGTGGATTTCCATGTCCTTTTCCATTTTTGTGGTGCTGGGGATCAAACCCAGGGTCTCAGAGCACAGAGCACAGAGTGGCACTCTATCAACTGAGCTAAACTTTAACATTGAAACCCTCTTTACAAGGTTAAAATGGGCCAAACTAAGTTCAAAAGTGACAGTATGGAGTGTGATAACTGAGCAGTCCATCCAGTCTTAAGGCTGAGGATTTATCTGAAGCTCCCTCTTCCTGTGCTGTGGTTCTGAGAAATATACGAGAACAAAGATGCAGTTAACAGGGCTGATCATCAGTCCTTGGAGTTGTTCCGAATTTGCTTAGCAAGGCAGCCTTGTTCATCCTCTATAAGCAAAGGTCATTCCACAGGAAACCTGTTTTCTAGTAACCATCTCCTTATGAGTAAATTTACACAATACTTCTCTTTTTCTCCCTTCCTTCCTCCTCTCTCTCCCTCCCTTTTTTCTTCTTTTCTACTTTCTCTCCCTTCCTTCCTCCTTCCTCCTTTCCCACACTCAAAAAACTCATTTGTTTGAACTGAGTACATTGGTTGAAAATAGTAAAACTTGAATTTTAGAACGTATTAAAAAGAATTATAGTTTATGGCTTTCAACTATTTAGTGACACAAAGTTGAAAATATATAGACAGAAATGTTGATAAAATGAGGGTTTTCAAAGTTAAAGATTAGAGAAGAGGAAATTTGTAATTAGCTTGAATGCGCTGCTTTTGGATGTTGCTAATGTCTGATGTCTTTAACATTCTTTTTCATTACAAAAACATAACCCTCTCCTCAGAACCTTATTTATTTTCTTGTTTTGCTTAACAGGATAATTTTTTTCATAGGAGAGGTAAGCATGTTAGTCCTGCCACAAATTACCACTTAGTATATTCATTTTTGTGCTGCTATTGCTGATAAGGACAAAAAGATGCAATTTTTTTAAATGTCTGAGTTTTATTATATATTATTCAAGTAAGATTCAATGTTTTTGAGCCACTTTATGTATATTACCTTATTCAATTTTCATGTCAATCCTATAAAATTGGTAGATATTGTTATTTAAATTCTCAGGTTAAATAATCTGCCTAAAGTTAAATGGCTGAAAAGTGGAAGACTTGCCTTGACTCTAACATACCACAGACCATGCTTTGACTACTACTTGATAGCATCTTCAATGACTTATATAGGTGTTAAACACACTATGATAATGATAATGACAGAAAAACACTTACTGGAAGGAAGAGGAAACACAAAATATCTGAAGTTTTCTCCAACTTTCAATGCTACTTTAGTGAATTGAATAAAATTTTAGATTTGGAGACTTCTACCTAGCTAAAATGTATTTATCCTTCTACTTTTTTCTTCCATACAAGGCTAACTTCAGAGTAACATCAGCAAGGGTATAATTAATTTTGAAAAACAAAACAAAACAAATCCACTGCTCTTTGCAAACATTCTACCTTTAACCAATCGTCACTCTGGTACCCAGTCCCCCCAACACTTCAACTTTCCATTCTGCAAAACAGTTTTTCTCTCCAAGTTCTAATTTCAACATGATTTTGAAAGGTTCAAATAACTCTGAAGCCTATACATTCAGCATGCTCTTTTGTGAGATTCCATTGATTCAATGAGAAGAGGCACAGGAAACCATCAAGCTCCATGCATTGATCTTCCCCATATCATGTTCTTATCTAATGGATGCTTTGAAGAATCACCAGTGTGGTCACTTTGCAGAAATATGTTATTTTTTTATGTTTCTGGAATGAAAACTATTTCTATCATTCATTTGGCTTCCTCTTAATATAAAGAACATCTCTCTTAATTTTGCATTCAAGAATGGTGTGGGGAATAAAGCTATAGTCTAACAACATCATCATGTTCATTTTCTTTTATAGAAGAGAGAACATATTTGCCAATAATGACCTGTCCTTAACACCACATGATTATGGGACTGTTTTGATAATATGCCTTTTTTCTATCTCACATGCAATTGTTATTCTCTTACCTTGGTGGCCAACAAATATTTACAGCATACCTCCTTATAGTGGTAACCACTGTTTAGTGAGCAAAATAGTCAAGATCCTTTGCCTTATGGAGCTGATAGTCAGTCATAGAACATACAAAAACAAAAACAATTCTATTCAATTTTTTCATGGATACATATCATTATTTACTCTATAAAAATAAGCAAATAAATGACTATTTTGGAACTTTTGTAAGAAGGCAAAGTCACGGCCACCACCTTTGTCTGTATTAACTGAGTTCACTCTTTTTTATCCCATGATAATAGAAATAGATTTCTCATCTACAAAGCCTTCTGTAGCATATATTTTGTTGATTACAGGTCTGAGTAACAGAATGCAGATGGATGAATTCACACTTCTTCTGACTCCTGGACCAAGAAGTCAAAGTATGTGTGCCAGGGTCTGATTGATAATGTAGCCAATTGGCTCATCCATCATCGGCGCAGCTGGATTGCCTCTTTATTACACCTCCTGAATGCTTGCTAATAAAAAAGAATTAAGCATAAGTTAAACATGGACAAATAAATCATCTCAGTATGTCTTTTAGAGTTAAGTCCTATGTAGAGGTTCAAAGCTCAAAAGCGAACAGTCCACTTCCACATTAGAGAGTGAAAAATTTTAGTTTGGTGATTCAAATAATTCCAGTCTTTTCTACCGAAAAAAACAGGGACTAAGTATTCATTTACTCATACCTTCATTCCACAAGTACTTGCGTCTGCCTATATGGGTCAGGAACTCTGCAGACACTGCCAACGTGAACACAGATTGCTTCAGAGATCTTGCAAAGGAGGAGAGAGAGGCAGACATTAAACAGAAGGTGTGATTCACATGTTACATGCATGGGGCCAAAAGTCTGACATTTAGACAAGATTCAGGGAGAAAATCAGGCTGTGACTGAGTTTTTTTTTTTTTTTTTTTTTTGTTGTTGTTGTACTGGGGGTTGAATCCAGGGCCTCGCGCTTGCATGCTGTGCACGCTCAGCCCCTGTTTTTACTTTTTGACACAGGATCTTGCTAAACTACACAGACTGCCTCTGGTCTCGAACTTGTGATCCTTCTGCCTCTGCCTCCGGAGCCACTGGGATTACAGGTGTGTGCCACCGTGCCCAGGTTTGTAAAGATGTATATATTTTGCCAGATGGAGGGAGAGAAGTGGGGAAAGCCTTTCAGACCCAGGGACAGCAGCAAAGTGCTCTTGACTGATGGTGAGGGATATAGTGAGCCTGCAGCAGTGTGTGAGAGAGCAGGTGAAGAGTAGCCAGGGAGGAATCGGTTGGGTGGAAGACGTGCCACCTGATGGTAGGAAGTAAACAGGGTCTGGGAGCACATGTCAGAGCAGAGGGTTATGCTATCTAAGTGAGCATTGCTTCTTAGGAGGAAGTTTGCGAAAGGAAACTCCTATTTTTTTTTCTGTTTGTTTGAACACTGGGCTGTTTTGGTTCTGTTTTGTGTTCACTTGCACAAACTTTCTCCTACACCATACTGGGATGTCATTGCAGAAGTTTTAAATTCTTGATTGTGACTTTTCCGAACAGTTCAGAAGTTTTATAGCAGGAAGGAAAACTTACACAGCCCAGGAATTTTATACCCGAGGTCAGAGAAAACTCAGAAGAGAACTGACAAACTGGCAGAATTCCTGATGCTGAGATCAGTATGAATTTGTCAAAGAAGGAGAAACAGGGGGAGGAGGTAGTGGAGGGGGAGGAGGAGGAGGAAGAAAGAGAGAGAAAAAGAAAAGAAAAGGAAATGATATAACGTGGCTTTGAAAAACACTATTATCTTTTCGGGGTATTGGGTCTTCCTTCTCTGTCTAGTGTAAGGCAATGTGACCACTTAGAGTCAGCCCAGAATGGGCCTCACCCCTCAAGGTACAGATATGCAAGTGGGACGATACAGACAGCTGTTACTAGCCAGCAGTAGAAGACACCACTGTATCTCTGATCTTGGCAGGAACTATGTAGGTAATTTAACATTTGTAGTAGAAACAGTAAAATCCTAAAAGGAGATGGTGAATTAGTTTTAAAAATATTTTATTTAACCAAATATATCTAGAACATTATCATTTCAACATGGAATGGATATAAAAATTATTGAGATATTTTACATTTATATTTTCGTACTAAGTCTGTGAAAGATGGTATGTATTTTTACACTTGCAATACATTTTAATTCTCACTAGACGTGTGGGGTAGTAGCTATTGTCTGTACTAGACAGCTTGGGTATAGATTTTACCTCAGGTCCCACTGGGGTAGCCAAGAGAATGAGCTCAGAAATACTCTTCTTCCTTGTGGTGGCCCAAGTCCCTCCCATCCTATGTGCACCTTTGCTGGGAAGGGGCTCAAGGCAGGGTGAGACCATAGAAAGTCCACTTCAGTGTGGTTCCTCCAGAGCATGTCCTTAGGGAAGCTGCTGTAGTCTCTTAAGTTGGCCATTGACAGAATCTACAAGCATCATGTATTTCCTATGGATATGATAGAGGAGATGTGTGATCAAAGTGAAAAATGCAGCTTTTACTTTCTTTTAAGAATTAAAGTCAGAAGTCATAAAAGTACCGAAAATAGCATATGGGATTTAGGGAAGACATTCAGTAGAGATCAAAGACTCCAGAATGTTAGCTGTGGAAAAGATTTTGAGGTAAAATTTACATGATTGGAAACTGAGACCCACAAAATTTTAGGGGTTTTACCAGCCACACAATTGGGGAGAGAAAAGTGCCAGTTCTAAAACTTTGTTTTCCCAAATCCTAATCCTAATTGAGATGCCGTGGCCCTATCTCATGAGGGCCAAGAACATTAGAAATGACACATTATTGAAGGAACAGTCAGCTAATTTTAGGGGCACATCTACAAATTTAGAGTGGATACCTAGACACTGTTTTCCTAATGTCATCTATGGGAACAAATTTGATTTTGAACATGGTTTTTATTTTTTTGAGCCTGGGTGTGGAGGTGGGGCTGGGCTTCCTTCCTCACATGTGCTTTTCCATTCTAATCAATTTACCAGATAACAGTGACTGTGCTGTATACTATGGAGGAGAGAAGGAGATGAAGACACAGAGGGAGAGAAGGAGAGGTGGGGAGAAGCCATAAAAGAAGACAAAGGAAAGAACAAAGGCTAATATTCTGATAAATAAGGCCAAATAAAATGGTCACCCACCACCACTTCCATTTTGTTGGACTTCCGGACCTGGAGGGTTCCCTTCAACTTCAAGAACCTAGGAACCTAAGATTTCTTGGATATTTCCTCACAGAACCCCAAGAGTAAAAGTTTTTGGTTTTGAACGATTTTTAAGGGGGAAAAATATATGCAGGTGATTTAATTATCAGCCCTTGAACTGCTTCATTTTCAACAGCAACAACAAAGACATGTGAACCAGTGCCATGAGTCAAGTGATTACTCTTCATGTGGCAGCTGAAGATGAGAAAGAAAAATGCTCTGATTTCATATTATGGCTTCACGCCAGACAGCAAAGAAGGAATCTGTGAAATTCAAGGTCTTCAAGTCCATTATTTCTCTTTGTTATTATTTCTGAAACAAGAGCTGGGCAAAATCAATTCAGGCTCAGAAAGATTATTACTTTAATTTTCTATATAAAATTGTCAGGAAGTCTGAGTTAGAAGAGGAAAAAAGACAGATGACTATCATCCAAGCAGAAATTAAATGAATACATTAAATGAAGCAAAATACATTTATATTTTGAAAACTCTGGTCATAAGACAAGACACATCTTTTGGCACACACTCATAAGAGTTTAAAGAAACAAAACTGGCAGCACCAATGATGAGGTAATGCCCCTGAAAATATGCTCTCCCCTAAGTGTTAGGAAATCAATGCTAGATCAATCAAAGAGAATTAATTTTATTTTGATGCAAATGTATCCTGAAAGCTCTTAATTAGGCTTCATCCTAAAATATGTGATTTTTCATAAAAATTTAATTTACATTCCTCCCTCCTCAAGTAACTGACATACAGTTTTTGAAAAATGGAGAAGCTCTTGGGAAAGACAATCTGCCTCGCCGTGATGAGATACTGACGTTTTTGTCCTACTTTCAGAGCGCATTTTCCACTGGCCATAAATTCAGTCTGCTTGTGATACAATCTCTCCCAGATGTTAGAAGAACAGCAAAAGAATCCAAAGAAATTGGTGATAACCCTTACATGAATGAGTCTCCTCTGCAAATATTCAATTGTTTCATAGTCTGGTAAGACTATTTCGTTGCTATTAAGTTTTTGCAATTTTAAGGGACGTTAGTTTTTATTTTTCAAGTGTTTGCTTTTTCCTCTTGGTGAGCAGAAGTCCTTTCAGAGATTTTTCAGGCTGACTTACTGATGGTGAGAATCCCTCAGAATGGTCTATAGTGGTTTATATGGCAAAAAGAGAGGTTTCCTTGGCCCTCTCCTTACCAGGTAAAAGCCAATGGAGGAGCAGATGAAGTTGGTTTTTTTGGCATTCAGTTGAACATATTGCCAAGTTCTTACTTTCTGGTCAGAGCAGGTTGGACAGGGCATCTGTGAGTGCCCACATGCCCTGTGGGGTGAGTTTATCATGGAAGATTTTCTCCTTCTTTCTTTCTTTCTCTTTCTTTCCTTTCTTTCCTTTCTTTCTTTCTTTCTTTCTTTCTTTCTTTCTTTCTTTCTTTCTTTCTTTCTTTCTTCTTTCTTTCTTTCTTTCTCTCTTTCTCTCTTTTTCTTTCTTTCTTTCTCTTTCTTTCTTTCTCTCTCTCTCTTTCTTTCTTTTCTTTTCTTTCATCTTTCTTTCACTTTCTTCCTTTCCCCTCCTCTCCTCTCCTCTTCTCTTCTCTTTTCTTTTCCTTTTGTTTTTTTTTGTCAGTACTAGGTGGTTAAACTCAGGGCCTCATGCATGCTAGATAAGTGCTCTTCCACCAAGCTGGACCCTCAGCACCTTTTTAATTTTTTATTTTGAAACAGGGTGTTGCTAAGTTGCACAGGCTGCCTCTGGCCTCAAACTTGGGCTCCTCCTGCCTCAGCCTCTTGAGTTGCTGGTATTACAGCATCTAGCTTTATTTTTCACCTCCCTATTCTTTTTTTCTTTTTTCTTTTCTTTTTTTGACCCATATTAGCCTCACTCCATCCTAAGTATACAGGTTTTTTGGCCAGGGATATCTCTCCTTGCTTAGGACTTATTCTGAATTTCTGACCCCCAAACCCAAATTAACCTTCTGTTTTCTTCCCTCCTGACACTGCTATCTACTAACAAGACCTGGTTTAATCCATGACCTTTTAGGGTTGGAAGGAATCTCATAGTATCTTATATAATTCAATGGTCTCATTTTACATATGAAGGAACTGAGTTTTATAATGTTTAGTTTAATAAATATTTTTAATAAGAATCTACTTGGAACCAGAGTGTGTGCTAGCACCTGGGGCTGCACATATAATTAAGACATGACTCTTACAATGATTATTTTGTGTGAATGTAATTACACACAGGTAATTAGGATATTTTAAGTACAAAGAATGGGAGAAGGGCTTGGCAATCCACTCCCAAGGCAATCCCGAAGCACTCAGTCATCGAAAACCCTATGAGGGTCGCTATGAGTCAGATACCGACTCGACGGCACCTAACAACAACAACAACAAGTACAAAGAAAGAGGTCTGCTTCAGGTATTGTGGTGCTTGTGGAAGGTCACAACCCAGGAGAAGTTGGGAGTGGGGACAAAAGGAAAAGGCTTCTTGGAGATGATGTCCAGGCCAAGTTGTAAAGGATGAGATGGAATTAGCAAGTGAAAAATTGGACGAGTAAAGGAAAGGGACACTCCAGGGAAAAGGCCTGAAGAGTGGATCCAGCATGGTGTGTGCACAAGTGTGAATGATAGCAAGCTCAGGAGCTCCGTGTGGCTGGGATGACAGAGTGATGCCAAGGGGAATGAGGTAAAGAAGGACTTAGAGGGCCTCACATCTGATTCTGTAGGCTTTGTGTGTGTGTGGAGAGGCAGCTGGGTGCAATGAAGAATTTCAAGCTGAGACATGGCTGCATTTGCATCAGGGAACAGGGATCTGAGAATTGACCAGAGGCAGGAGAAGCAGTGAGTCTAGATCCCTGGTGTCTTGCTTCTGAGCCCAATGTCCCACTCACTATGCCATGATGTCTCCATGGATCCAGCTGGAAGCAGATGCCTTTATGCCCCTATGTGAATCCCTTGACTTTGTGGGTACTTATGGTTTCTGCCTAATAGGCATGCATGCTTTTGTCTGGTGGTGGTGGTGGTTGTTACGTGCCACTGAGTTGGGTCTGACTCACAGCCACCTTCATAGAGTTTTCAGTCACTGATTGTTTTTGGGAGTGCATTGCCACATCCTTCTCTTATTTTGGGGTGCTGGGGATCTAACCTATGTCCTCAAAGAGTGCAGAGCAGCACTTTACCAACTGAGCTAAACCCCAGCAGTCTGATGGTTACACTTCTTCAATTTCCTTTTGGGAGAACCATTTCTAGTCTTCCCTGAATCTGAGCATTCAGGGGAAGCTAATCCCCTGCTTTACCTGGTCCAGACCTTGCTAATTTATACATTTTATATTCCTAGGAAAGACATTGTTTAGTGATGGGCATGTGACTCAGGCCAAGCCAATGAGACCCAGTTATGCCAGGGATTTTTTAGTTATGTGAATCCTCTTTTTGGCTTAACCCAGTTTCACCAGCTATTGGAAAATTCCTAACAAATACTTCAAGAAAAACTTTCTGAATGTTTCCTATGCCACTGGCAGAGTGTTAGGTTAGACTGTACATGGGGATTCCAAGGCCATGCCAGGTATGTGGATCAGGACATGTGGGGACATATCTAATGGATGACTGTTTGCTATTTTAGACAACCCTCAAGCCTAGCCCTGGCTTCCAGACCCAATGGACTATGGCAACATAAACTCATTAGAAGCTTGGCTTTGCAGAACGATCAGCTTCCTCAGTAGACTGCAAAACAAATAAAGGTAAGGCTTAGGGGACCTCAGTGGCTCATTCTGCTTCTGCGGGAGGTAACCTGCTTCTCTCAGCTCAATCACAACATCTGGTCTGAGGGTGCCATGCAACAATTACTGGTTCATTGAAGGGTTAATGAAATGAGCCTCTTCCTGGGGCCCTCTGTGTTATATAGTTAGGGACCCCCAGAAGCAGAACAGTTGCACCAAGGGAAAACAGGTTGTGAGGGGCTGAGTTTCCTTGTTCTTATTTTCACAGGCAGCGCTTGTGCTAAGCAAGGGGGTTTGGGAGCATAAAGACCAGGAGGGTCAAGGCCAGCACCAGACCAGCTCTGGAGAAAGGCACCTGAAGCCATCTTTTTTTTCCCCACTCAACAACAGCCACAGGTTTACTAGACAAAATTTTTGAAAACTCAGTAAAGCAGGAAGAGGACTAAGATGACATTAGCAGTTTTTGTGTATTGATTTGTAGGCTTCTTTCCCATGCAAATGTATTCACACATACCTACCTATATATAAACAATCCAGGGCCCCAGACACCATCTCCCAAGCTTTGTCCCTGGCTTTTTCCACTGCGCAGAATATCTTGGGCATTACCCACACATGCATATCATTCTTAAGTAGGCCAGATGAATCTCCAAACGGTTCCAAGATGCCCTTATCTGACTCCCATGTTTCTAAGTGCATGCCAACCACCCAAGAGCATTTTTTTCTTGGCCACTGTTACAGGGAACATCTGCCTGCTGCCTCTTTCTCTTCCTTCTGCAGCAGCCAAGTGATCCATTGACCCCAGAAAAAGTACAGAGCCAATCCTTAGGGATGGAAGGATGGGGAGGGGCTTTTCTAACTCTTGCCATGTATACAGTGTCCGCAGCACTACTATTTGTGTTGCTGTTGATGATGATTTCAAACAGAAGTCAGATCTCACCATCTACTCCTTGGTTAAGGGAGCTCGTTGGCTGCCCATTGACTTCAGGATGAAGATCTAAATCCTTTCCAAAGGGGGGTTCCTGGCTAGTTTGTCCTGTGGGGATGTCCCTGGTGTCATCTCCCCTGTCTGCCCTTGTGGTCTGGCCTTTCTTTTTTGCTCCTAGCTGTGCTGGGAAGCTGGCCATTTTGCAAAGCTAAATGCAAGGGACTGTTGTGCTCTCTCAGACCCTAGGACCTTTCTCTTCTCTCTTCCTAACTCTCTTCCTAATCCTCCTTGAGTGTTCGAATGCCTAGCCAGCCTTCCGCCCCATCTTTTCCCATTCGTCCTCAGGGACATGCCCTTCAGACCCAGATAGAGTCCTGAGTGTTTGTTTCTTGCAGTTGTCCTTCACTGCACTCATAGTGTTTGCAAATCACATCAATGTAAGCCATTGATCACTTGTAGCCGTCTCTCCCACTAGACTGTGGGCTCCGTTAGGGAAGGGGCAGGGCCTGGGCTGTGTACTAGGTGAGCCCCAGTACCTAGGTCAGTGCTGAACACATTGTAAGGTCTCAACCAATAAATACAGGAAGGAATGATGTCATTATTGTCATTTGGGTGTGGGGTGAGACAAGGATGCACACAGAGAGAAATCATTTCACTGCGTGCCCCAACTCTGAGGACTTCTCCAGAACTATGCCTCACCTCAACCCCTTGTCCAGCAAATCCCTAGGAAGGATCCCATACTTCTTTGTCTTGCTTTTTTCCTCTATGTCTCTGTTAGAGACAGGAGGTAGGAAGAAGACGGAAGAGCCATGGCATTTCTAAGACATACATATGTGAATTTCTGGCCCAGCACCCAGAGAGGCATCGACCACCAGAGCAGGCAGAGACTTTATACTCACACAATGAGCCCGGGGCATGGAGGCAGAGCTGCCCAAGGCTCTGCTAAGCAGACACGGTCAGCCCACCTCCTTGTACCTGCTACTGCTCAGCCTGTGCAGCTCACCAAGGTGAATGGCAGAAGCAGAGCAGGTCCTGTTTACCTCCTTTCTGCCTGGAGCCTCTGGCTTCCTCCTCTTCCCCTTGGATGGCTATTGCTGGGATAGCAACACTCTAAGCAGTACCTGCCTCAGGGGCTTTCCCATCTAGGAGCTCACAGGATGGTGCAAGGGTCTGGCTGCTCAAAGAGTTTTTTTTGTCCCTTACTGCATTTGTTTCTGAAGCGTTATCTCTACCTGGTTACTAGGAACATCTCATCTACTAGAGCTACTGAGCTGATCATGGCTTTGCACATTCACGTTTAGGCTTGGAAACCACAGATAACTCTTCTGTTGGAGAGAGAAATCCAAGTTCTTTGCCTGACATGCGAGGCCCTTCTGGCCCTGGGCTTCCTCTTCCAGGTTGGCTTCCAGGTTACTATGTAGGAATTCTCTCCTTTTGCAGCCTGATCCTGATGCACTATTTGGCCTTTTGATAGTGCTGTTTTCTGTTCCCAGCAGCCTTTCCCCTCCTTTCCATGGCTGAGCCCTGCCCTCCACCCCATTCCTCTGGGATCAGCTCAAATCCTGCCTTCTCTAAGCCTTCCCCAGCTACCTTGAGCAAAAGCCAAAATCTTCTTCTGTGTCCCCGTTCGCTTGGCCTCTCCATAGCATTCAGCCCTGTTGCTGGCCCTTGTTCTCTGTAGGACCTACCTGTCTTTTTCTACCTTCTGTGACTACATCCTTTTCTGCCTGGCCATTTAGGGCTGGCATATCTGCAATCACAGCTTTAGGTCCTCTCACTTATGTGCACAGGACTCATACATGGGTCTCTCCATCCATTTCCTCTGGATTCTAAACTCTTGTGTCTGACTCAGCTTCTCAATCATATCTCACCTGCCCGGTGTGCCCCAGACAAGCTCACGATCTTTCCCTGTCTTCCCCACACTCCCTATCTTCAGTGTCCCCTTTGCAGTGTTTCTGCTTCCCGTAAATGGCATTGCCATCCACCCAAGCACACAAGCCAGAACTTGGGAAGTCATTCTGAGTCATCCTTGCTACGGAAAGGTAGCCTTGCTACGTCTTTTTTTTTGGCGGGGCAGAAAGCCAGGGCCTCACACATACTTTACAAGTGCTCTACCATTGGGCTGCAAACCCAGCCCATTTTTTATTTTTTATTTAGGATCTCACTTATTTTAGTCAGGATCTCACTAAGTTATGGAGGCTGCCTCTGGCCTTGAATTTGCGATCTTCCTGCCTCCACCTCCTGAGTTGCTGGGATTACAGGTGTGAACCACCACGCCCAGCCCTCAGAGACACTTTTGGGTACCTACTATGTGCCAGACTCTGGCTTTTATGCATCCCTGTCATATTGTCTTGGTTGTCTTAGACATATTTTCATATTGTCGTAGTACCTTTCTCTCCAGTTAGATCATAAGTTCCTAGAAAGTAGAGGCATTATCTCTTCCACGGCATTCCAGGCCCTAGCTTTTGCATAGTGTCACATTCCTAGCAGGCACTCAGGAAATGTATACTGACTGATTAAGGGGATATATAGCAACCTGTCATGTACAAACAAGACAGATAGTCAGAAGGTAAAAGAGGACTGCTATGCGATTCTTTAGTGCTGTCTAATACCAGATGCCTGATCTAGATAAATGCTGAAGATTTGAATGTCTCTTCCTGCCTTTAAAGCTGTGACTCTAGGAGAATGCAAACATTTTTAAACCAACAGAGAACCCAATTCTAAGCATTAGGCTTCTAGGTTTTCAGATGCACATATGGTCATGGAAGGTTAGCTTCTGAAGAGTAATTTTGTTTCTTATACAGTAGTGTTGGTATAGGAAACAAATATTTTTTCCCCAAGTGCTATGGTGCAACACATTTGTTCATCTGCACAAAATAAGGCTGAGTTCATTTTGTCATTGTGTGAAGGGTTCTGTGATATGGAAAGGTTATAAGGGAAATAATTTATGAAACTACCCTCAGACATAAGAAAGGGCCCCATTTAAGGCATTTGGTGAGCAATTGTGTGTGTTTTTGATGGAAAACCATCAGACAGATGTGAAAATTATGCATTATGAGGGATTTTAAAGAAGTGGGATTCTAGCCAGGGACAGTGGTGCACACCTGTAATCCCAGCAACTCAGGAGGCCAAGGCAGGAGGATTGCAAATTCCAGGCGAGAGGCAGCATATGTAACTTAGCAAGACCCTGTCTCAAAATAAAAAGTTAAACATGGGCTGAGGGGGCAGCTCAATGGTAGAATGCTTGCAAATTATGCACGAGGCTCTGGGTTCAACCCTCCAGTACTGAAAAAAAAAAAGGTGGGATCTTAAGTGATGCATTCCATTTTACTATAATTCAAGAGATTAATCCACTTATTGTGTCAGAGTCCTTATGATCTAATCATCTCTGGAAATGCCCTCACAGACATACCCAGAAGTGTACTTTACTAATCCCCTAGGCTTTTCTCAATATAGTCAAGCTGATAATCAAAATCGACCATCACAGATGTCAATAGGAAATTAATAGAAGATTAAAGCCAAGTGGACAAAAAAATCTGACATAGTGCTCAATCTCACTAGTCATCAAAGACATGAAAATTAAAATGACAATGAGATACCATGTAACCCTCATGAGACTTGCAAAAACTGAAAAGTCTGGCAATACCAAGGATTGATGCGAATATGAGATCATTAAAACAATAATGCACTGTAGTGGGTGGATAATAGATAAAACAGTTTGAAGAGCCATTTGGCATGTTTTGTAAAATTCAAAAGTACAGGACCTTTGACTTAGCAAGTATCTCTCTGGGAATGTGCCTTAGAGAAATTATTTCAATGTTCGTGAAAGGGGTTATGTTCATTGAAGCATTGCTTTTATAGTAAAGAACTGTGAATCATTGAAATGTTTGTTGATCAAAGAATGGGTAAACAAATTGTATTATATCAATCAAAGCAATATTTACACAGTAGTGAAATTGAATGAACTAAATTAAACATGAATAATTCTCAAAACTCATAAGAGTGAAAAAAGCAAGTTGAAGAAGGCTATGTTACATTATGACACCATTTGGACAAAATTTTAAAATCACAAAGCAATATTATGAAAATAACCACACAGAATGAACACGTGTGGCAACTTTTGTTTGTTGTTAGGTGCCATTGAGTTGGGTCCAACCCATAGCCACTCTCATAGGCTTTTTACAGGCTGATTGCTTCGGGACTGGATTACCGCATCCTTCTCCCATGTGGGAATTGTTGTTGTTGTTAGGTGCCATAGAGTAGGTATCCGACTCATAGCGACCCTCGTAGGGTTTTCAATGGCTGAGTGCTTCGGGATTGCCTTGGGAGTGGATTGCCAGGCCCTTCTCCCATTTTTGCAGTGCTGGGAATTGAACTCGGGACCTCAGAGACTGCAGCGCAGCGCTCTACCCAGAGATGCCAAATTCAGGCTAATAACTGATTAGTGGACCGGGTTGAGGGCATGAAGCTGAGCAAGACAACACAGGAGGCTTTGATTCCTGTGGGTTTGTGATGCTTCAGCTTTTCCCTGGGTGTGGTTGAATGGGTGCACCTTAGGAAACTTTTTATGATAATAAGCCTTCAGAGTCATAGCTGATTGGATCAAGGCTGGGTGGACAGCTGAATAAGCTAAACCAATCAGATTTTCTCCCTTATATATGTTTCCTTTTTCAAAAAAGGAAAAGGAAGTAATGACGTTTGTGGCAGGCAATGCTGTTTGGCTGGAATGTAACAATTGTTGATCTCTTTCTTCCTTGCCACATTCCTAGCCTTAGTTGCAGTTAGAGATGGCCATGAGACATAGGTCTCATGAATGAGGTATAAGCAAAAGTCCTCTTGGAACTTTTAGCGAGACCTTGTCTCGAAGAACTGGAAAAAGAAAAAGAAAGAATAAATAAAAAGAAAGAAAAATTTTGTGCTTCTGATAACAAAGACAGGTTAAGGAAGTAGCGCTCTCTCTCTCTCTTTCTGTTCTGAATATGGGTGAGATGGCTGGAGTTCTGACACCCAACTTGCAACTTGGAGGTCAAGAAAATCAAGAAATGCCAGTCTTGATATCACTGGAAATACTGAAAACTAGTTGCCTCTAAATAACTTGCCCTATGAATATATAAATAAATTTAAGATTCTGTGGGCTGGGATGTAGCTCAGTTGGTAGAGCGCTGCAATGCAGCCTCTGAGGTCCTGAGTTCAATTCCCACCACCACAAAAATGGGAGAAGGGCCTGGCAATCCACTCCCAAGGCAATCCTGAAACAGCCTTTGAAAACCCTATGAGGGTCGCTATGAGTCAGATACCTACTCTATGGCACCTAACAACAACAACAACAAGATTCTGTGGGATGGAGTTTTAAAAAAGCCTTTCTAACTGATATGATGGTATGTTGTAAAGAGGTATTATTAAGTTCTGCCACAGCCTGTTCCAGTTTGCCACAATCTCTTTGAGAGAAGGATCTCAAATTAAAGGTTCCGCTCCAAGGAAACCAGATTTTTATCCAATAGAAGAAGATTGTCACCTTTCTCATTTTAATGTATGTATTTATATTATTATGTTCCAAGATCTAGCTAACTTTCTTGGTAGCCTCATAATACTGATGACTCATTTTAAACTTGCTGTCAACTTAGGTCCCAATATCTGTGACTAGAAATTTGGGGTTTATGAACCAGTGTTCTTCATAATAAGTAGGAAGGATAATCCATGATGCAGAAGCAGAGTGAGGGTCATGGAACCTAAATTACTTTCACAGAATTCCATTGCTCTTTCTTTCTCCTGAGAACTTCCCTTTGTCTGCCCAGAGAACCCCAGGTCCCCTGGCTTGTATTCTTGGTCTTAGCTGATTGGCCCAGGTGTGGACCCCTGATTGCAGCTGCAGTAATCACATGATCTCTCTGTAGCATTTTCAGGACTGGAAATTGGCTCTGCATTTTAAAGAATTCACTGCAATGGATATGGAGTGAGACTTTGCTAAGTGCTGTGTCAGAGATCTGATAATGTTGTACAGCTTGTATAAGTACCAGTGCTGAAATCAGGGTGTCTGCCTCCTGCTGTGTGGCCCTCACCTGCTGCATCCTACCACGGCCCACTAGACAGTGGGTGCTCCCTGCTTTTTATGTTTCTGTCTCTTCACAGTCAGCCTAATATTCTTCTTTCTTCCTCTTTTGGGAGAATTTGGTGTTACATTTCTTGTCATGGAGAAAGAAATTAAACTTTTTTTTCTCCAAACAACACACGCTTTGTCTCTCTTATTAAGATCTGCATAAAGAAAGCAGTGGGAAGAAAATACTTAATTTTGAGGTAGGGAAAGATTTAACAAATAGACTGCAGGCTATCAGGGACTGATTATGTTTTTCTCCTTGTGGATATTGGGGGTTTGAGACAGTTTGCATGAATGGTATTATCATCAACATCAGAAAGATTTTAGGGCTAGAACTTCTCTGGCAACAAAGGGACAGTACCTAGTAGCTGGCCCTCTCTGCACTTGTGTGAAGTTGCCCTTGAACCCTTTGATTTATGCAATAACTTGGGAGAATCTTGTATTTTGACTCTTGAAGAGTACAGTATATTTTTTTCTTCTGAGAAAGGATGCAGTTGAGTGACATGTTTTAGATCACAAGAGTCCTCAGATTTCAATTTTAATTAGCTAAAATGATCTGACATTTTATTTTTTGGTATAGAGAATTTGAAGAGGAATGATTGTTCTTTGTGTCTGGAATAGTCTTTAGGAAGAACAAAATAGGTAATTTCCATAAAGTCTCCTGTTCGTGGCAATACTCCCCACTGATAATGAATCCTATTGAGAGAAATGGGCATGGAATTCAGCTAACATCTTGTTTCTCTACAGGAAATATTTAAACATATCCCATCCTGTGGATTGTCACTTGGGACTAAGAAAATTTTAGAATGTTAGGGGAAGATAGAGAGACTGTGGAAGCAAATAAAACAACATTTTAGGTCAAAAGGATCCTACGGGGAGACTCTGTGGGCTTTGCCTTAAGCATGGCCATGTAGCAAATTCAGATTGAGGCAATTAGCCATTTGCAACTTTCTGCAAGCAGTAGCAATGGGAAGTGTGCCAAGAGGAATGATTAAGGATTAAACAACAGCATGGGAACTTGATCAGAAGCTTCCAGATTTCATTGCCAGCACCTGATATTTCTATATCACCGCATCCTTCTCCTAGATCCCAGCCCTTTGTCCACGAACAGCTCAAGGGAAAGTTGAGGAAGAGAAGGGCTCTGTCTCCATCAACTTTAAGAGGGAACGCAGCCAAGAGAGGCAGGAAGAAGCATGTTCATTTCCAACCTTTTTGGCAAGATCAACAGGGAGCCAAAGCCATTGCCAATTCTATTTTTTAATACAGATTTAGAAAGAGTTGTGTCTCCACATGCAGAGGGAAGTGCACAGTGGGCTGTGTTAATTTAAGCAGCACAACTCTCTCTCTCTCTCTCTCTCTCTCTCTCTCTCTCTATATATATATATATATATATATATATATATATTTAATTAATTAAGGAAAAAAACATAAAGACTAAAACCTAACCTGGCTATCCAGGTATTTGTCTTACATGGGGCAGATCCAAAGTAGGGTGGAGAACTACAAGGCAACACTTTTTTTTATAGTTATATGTGTGCTACTTAGCCCAGTCTATCACCCCACCAGCCAGGTTGAGCCAGAGACCACCCTGGGGTTCTGAATTTCAAACCAGGGGAGGGAAGCTCTTTCTTTTGGAAATAGTTGAATTCCTAGGTCCAGTGGACCCTGATGTAGGTGGCACTTTGATAGTTTGACTTGTATAACTATGAAGAGAAAGCAAGAGAGAGTGAGAAAGCAAGAGTAAGGAGGAGAGCTAGAGAATAAAAGCAATTTCAATTGTATCATTTGATGAAATGAGAAATAAAGGCAGAGAGTATAAAGACAAGTACATATGCTTGTACCTGAAAAGTGAATAAAAATTGGAATTGTTTGGTAAAATGGTGGTTGAGTAATTTGCAAAAAGATCAGGGTATTTATAGATGCCTTTACTGGAAAGATATAGGTGCAGTGAATTAAATGAAGCTCACAGAAGTCCCACATGGGACCAGTCATACTAGGTTATTTGCAGGGATTCTCACAGGGACCATGGCTATTTTATTTTGGTCTACATAATCTTCTGTGGGTAGGTATTGTTATTATCCCCATTTAAAAAAGACCCAGAGAGCTTAAACCCCCATGTGTCTGTCAGTTTGTTGTGCTGTGGGGGCTTGCATATTGCTGTGATGCTGTAATCTATGCTACTGGTATTTCAGATACCAGCAGGGCCACCCATGGTGGACAGGTTTCTGACCTTGCAGACTAAGACCGACTGGGGAGAAGGACCCGACAGCCTACTCCTGAAACATTTTGCCATTGAAAACCCTATAAATAACAGGGAAGCAGTGTCAAATATAATTCCAGAAAATGAGTCCCCCAGGTATGAAGGCATTCAGAAGATGACTGGGAAAAGTGGCCTCCTTAAAGAATAGTCAACCTTAGTGACAGGAATGAGACCTTCATTTGCTGATGTGGCACAATTCAAAATGAGAAGAAACACAATGGCTGTGGTAACAATGGCTCAAACAAAAAAACAAAAAAAAGATTGTGTGCATGGCAGTGTCAGGTAGTGTTTCATTTTGCTGGACATACTGAGTCAGACCTGACTCAACAACACCTAACAACAATAACAGAGAGCTTACAACTTGCCTAAAGTTACCAGCTAGTTAGTGGTGATCTTCACATCTAGGCTCATGTAATGGCAAAACTTGGCAGTACTACTATTACAAAGATGTCTAGTCAACAGATATAAAGTCAAGGGAAGAGAGAAGGAGAACAAGGGAAGAGTAGTAGACACAGAATATTTTAATAATATCTATCATCTATCTATCTACCTGTTTATCCATCCACCTACCCAATTTATGTACATAGCTGAATGTCACTATATGTTAAGTATTTTGTGTCCTTTGACCTTTACTTCAGTCTGTAAGATAGATACTGTTGCCCTATTCCATGGATGACAAAACAGATTCTAAGATCACACAGTGACCAGGGGTGGTGGCATACCCTTGTAATCCCAGTGACTCAGGAGGCTAAGGCAGGAGCATTGTGAGTTTGAGGCCAGAGGCAGCCTGCACAATTTAGCAAGATCCTGTGTCAAAAAATACATAAATAAATAAAAATAAAATAAATAAATAAATAAAATAAAATAAAATTCAGGTTGAGCAGAGCACTTGCCCAGCATACACGTGGCTCTCCCACTGCTGCCAAAAATCAATCAATCAATCAATCAATCAATCAATCAAACAAACAAAAAGAAAAAAAAAACAAAGAAAAAACAAACAAAGGGAAAAAGATCTCACAGGGGATTAGTGGTAGACCCAAGATTTGACCTTGGCTTTTTTGGACTCCAGAGTCACCACTGTTTCCTGTCCTGTTGCTTGAAAAGAAGTATCTAAAACAGTCCCTGTTCTTTCTACACTAGTAAATATTTCTCACAGACTTGGGGATTCTCACAGAATCCCCAAGATACTCAAAAGTAAAATTTATATATTCCATGAAAATTGATGCTCAAAAGATCATATATGGAGAAACATGCATTTATTTAGTGTTAAATTTAACATACTTTTTATATTCTAGTATTTTAAAACTGAAGAGTATTTAGGTCAGAAATCTGAACAGTCAAAAAAGATGAACCCAATGACAAAAACCTCTCTCTTACCATAACTCTTGGCGCTCCTCTCCAGAGCCCACAGCCACTAAATTTCTCATCATTCTTCCTGAGATCATGCTCATATGTGTAGCTATATTTTGAGCACCTTATTTTTCTTATTGCTCCAGGACTAGTATGTATTGCTCTTCTTCATTTCTTTAAAAGCAACAGAAACCACTGTGTGCATGCACTCTACCGTATTTACAGACCCTCCTGACCTACAGTGCCCAGGGAATAAATCCTAGGCTGTGCCCCTCCTGACTGATGGGCTTTACTTTGTTACTTCTGGTCTTATGCTGTCACAGATAACGTTACAATGAACATCTTCACATCTATGCCTTTATATTCTTATTCCAGTTGAGGTCAAGTTCTTAAATGTGAAACTGTTGGTTCAAAGGGCATTTTTTGAAGATCCTACAAAGCCTAGCCATGTTCAGCTGAGTACTGAATACATGGTATGTGTTGAAGAAGAGGCAGCATAACACTGTGCTTGGAGTGCCAACCCCACAATCAGCCAATCCCAGCTCTGCAACTCATAACCTATGTGATTTTGGGTGAATTATTTAACCTTTCAAACCCATGGCTTATCATCAACTAAATGCAACAGCAATAATACTTTATTGAACTAGCTATGTGCAAGGGACTACTGTTTTAAGTGCTGAACAGATCATGAAATTAGGCACAGAGAGTTTACGATATGTACTTTGCCCAAGGTCACTCAGCTAATAACTGGTAGATCTAGGATATATTCCCTGGGCACTGTGGCTGTATACAGCCCACATTTTAATGACTTATTCATGAGGAGTCACATAGATTAAATGAGAAGATATGGAGAGAGGCAATAGATGGGGAGAGAAGAAGGGGGAATAAGAGATGGAGGGAAGGAGTGAAAGTCAGAGAAGGGAAATGAACATGGCATGGTGGTGTGTGGCCCTCAATTCATGTAATGTGGCTGCAGCAGAGATGTGATCCTAGTCCTTCAACCTGCAGTGCATGTCCTTCAAGGTCAGACAGGCTGGCCAGATGGATTTCCTTAAGATTTTGTGTCTATGAAGAAGAAGGCTGGGAACAAAGAATCGTGGGACCCTGAAGACCTGTTATATCTTTTAGTCCAGAAATCAACACAACCATGGGAAGATATGTATTTCTTAGGTAGGGAATCAAATAGTACTGATTAAGGAAGCTGTAATGAAAATAAAAAGTCAGCCTACTAGCTGAGGAAGCCAAAACAGGGGGTGGAGCTAGTTATTGACCGTGACCTGAGCTATAAACAAGGCACTGTCAGGTCAGATCATCTGGGGAAATTCTTGCCCAGAAAGTTGAGTATGATGTTCCAGTAGGGGCAGGCAGGCTTCCTAAAAGGAGAGCCTCTAAAAGAATTATTCCTGGCTCAGTGCTTTAAATGTATCATGTCATTTAATCCTACAACAGCTGTCTGAGGAGGGTGGGATTATTCAACCAATGAGGAAACTGAGGCACAAAGAGGTGATATGGCTTCCCCGATGCATTTAGTATGAAGAGGTGATGGGAGTTTTTCCCCTGGAGAGTGCTGCCATGATGACAGTGTCTTGGGTCTGTGACTTGTGTTTGCTACCAGGTGGGAAACCTTGAAAAACATACCTCCTAGCTCCAAGCCTCTGTGTTCTCATCTGTGAAAAGTAGTATCAAACCTAGAGAAGAAGGATTAGATGAGATAATTCCTATAAAATCTTTGAGCACCAAGACTGGTTTATGGTCAGCACTCAGGAATTACATTAAGAACTAGAAAACACACACACACACACACACACACACACACACACACACACACACACACACTTCAACTGGTGTAAAAAATCATGATGTTTAAGATTAGTCCTTTTATATCTAGATCATGAATATTTTACAGGATGTCATAAAATCCAGTGAAGCCAAGGCTATTGTTATATTTTTTACTGGCAACTTGCTGGACTCCACATGGTGTCAGATTTTACCTCTGTGGACTGAGCTACATAGTCCATGGAGTGAGGCTCCAACTATAATCTGTATATTATTAATAAAACTGAAAAACATAAGGAAAGTTTTAAAAAATCACCCTAGCACATAGAACAAATTTTTGATTCGTCCTAATGGATAGAAGAGATTGTCCTTGTGGTGAGAATCTGAGTTACCGAACTTTTTTTTTTTTTAAGAAAGAGAAATCATGTTTCATCATAAAATGATTCTACTGCAGCCGGGTGCAGTGGCTCATGCCTGAAATCCCAGCAAACCAGGAGGCAGAGGCAGGAGGATTGCAAGTTCGAGGCTAGAGGCAGCCTGCATAATTTAGCCAGACCCTGTCTCAAGATAAAAAATTTAAAAAAGAGGCTAGGGAATGCAGCTCTGTGAGGGAGTGCTTATAAAGCATGCACAAGGCTCTGGGTCAGCCTTGGAGTACTGCCAAAAGTAAACAAAAATCATGCTAATATAAGACCCAGCCAAGACTCAGTAGAGCCATGGACTGGACACATATAATTTTAGTTCTCTAAGCAGTCCAACAAAGGCAACAGTGTCATCATTTTTTAGTTAATAAAGAAACAGGCCCAGAGAGGGAAATGGCTTGAACATATTAGTTTTCCTGTTATCCTCTTTCCCCAAATCGTGGTAATAACAGATAGAAATCCTACAGAGCCTGGGTGGGGAGCTGGACTAAATAACCAAGGAGGCCCTAAAATCTGTTGTTTTTGTTGTTGTTGTTAAGTGCCATTGAGTCATTGTCCGACTCATTGTGACCCTACATACAATAGGTGAATCACTATTGTCAGTGCTTCTCTGCTATTCATAGGGTTTTCAATGGCGGATTGATTTTTGAGAGTGGGTTGCCAGGTCCTTCTCCCAAGCCAGGCGGTCTCCCACTCAAGTACTAACCAGGCCCAGGCTTGCTTAGCTTCTGAGATCTGTTGGGATCTGATGCCACAGTGCTATAGCTGCAGGACTATGATCGATTAGTTTAACATTATTCTACATGCAGTTACAGTTTCTATTTTGACATAATGACATGTGATGAGTAGTTTCTAGGCTTAGTTCAAATCACAGACTTTCTCAATTATGTGCAGTAATGGCCTTCAAAAATTTAGTACTGTCATTCTTTTGAAATCTTGAAGCAAAAGGACAAGAAAATACATCTGATGACTCCCCACAGCCCCTACCATGCAAGGTTCTGTCCTTGGGTGAAGCTGAGCCAAGGCCCTGCTCCCTTCCAAGACCCTCAACTCTTTCCAAGTCTTTCCAAGACTCTTTACAGGAGAGAGAGCAAGACAGTGTTGGCCTCTTGGTTGAGGGCAGCAGGCAGTAAGAAGAAAACTGCTATACTCTAGTGGTTCCAAGAGAAAACACTCAGGGAAAAATTAGCTTGAAACTGAGAACCTCAGTGCATCACCAAAGTTAAGGTGGGTGAGTTTTGGAGAAGCAGACTTGGGCCGAGCCAGTAAACAGAGCTGTGATTTGCACAGGCCTGCTGTAAGCAGGAAGTAGATGGGGTCACCAAAGCTCCCTGAAGTGTCCCTAGTGGACCCTCCTCCACCTGAGTGGATAGACTGTGGAGCCGGGTCAGCCCCACAGGTGGCAAAAATCACCTCTAGACGTCAAAGCAGTTACTCTGGTCTTAAATGAGCCTCAGTTATGTACAAGGATGCCTACCACTTCCAATGGCCTCTCCTACATGGCCTTGTCCTGTCCCAAAGCCCAGCAGCATGTTTCCTCTGGGAGGTTATTTCTTCCCTCAACTCCTTGTCTTCCAGGTCTCACCTCCTGAGAGTTCTTCTCTGGCGTCTTCTCGGAGGAAGGTCTTTCATAATGTCCCCCCTCCACTCACTGGGTTTCTTCTCTTAGGGGCATGGTGTGTGACATGAGTTTGACTGCGAATCCTCTTATTTGGTCTTCTGTTGTCTGTTTCTGTTATCAGTCTGTAAGGACCAGCTGGGCATGTGTTTGACCCTCGACATTGATCTCATTGCTGAGCAAAGAGTTTGGAATCGAGTACATGCGCAATAAATGTTTGCCAAATAAAAAAAAAAAAAGGAATAAAACTCCCAACCAAGCTCTGGCAACAGATCTGGAGTTGAGCTTGGGCTATGGCAGTGAGGACATTGAATTCTAGCCGTGAGACCACCAGGGCTGTCCTTGGGCAACATATTTGGATGAAAATTTCAGTACACTCATGGAATGAGCAGTTATTAAAGGTCTTTGAAAAGGGATTAATTCAGTTTTAAAAACATCCTTGGAGAAGAATCCCAGGAGAAAAAGAAACATAAATAAGTTGATTTGTGGTATTTCCTGGAAATGCCTTAATGAGATTGCCCATCTGACATCCACAAGCTGTGGGGATGTTGTCCCTTTTATGTTGCCTCTTCCTAGTTGCATTTCTAACAAGATTTTAATGATAAAAGCATGGAGAAAATATCAGAAGAGCTAGGTTTTCAATTATCTTGAGTTTCTGTTCATGGATTTTGAAGGGCTGTCATGGCAAAGTTGACTGCTTTGCCACTTCACCACTCTACAGTATGGAAAAACGATCATAGAATATGGATATTGATTAACAGTTCTAGAAAAGATATAAGAGGAGAGGATATAAAAGTTGTTGGCTAGACTGAAGCTTATATTATAGTAAATTTCATTTGTTTAAGGTATCCCTATGTCCTATACCTATAGTCTAAGCCTGGGAGTATCTGAAGAACAAAGCCAATTCCAGCCTGAGACGGCAGTGGCAGTGGCTCTGACCATGTGGGGCTGGGCCTGGGCTGGGTGGGGCCAACTGCAATATGCTGACTGACTTCCTCACTGTGGAGCTGACTTCCAGCTTCCTGCCTATTGTTGGGGCTAGAGAATTACTCTGAGCACAGAACAGGATTATTCCTTGAGATATGGGCCAAACATTCAGCTGGGGAAGGGACTATGGCAAATTGCATAGGTCAGGAAGTTATATTTTAATATAGGTGAAGTCAATCTAGAATTCATTCATTCATTTACTCATTTACTTATTCATCCACACATGAAATTATATCCTTGTGAGTATATGTAGTAACTAACTACAGTGTACCATGTATCTGCTTGATGCTCAATATATAGGTAGTCCTCATTTTTCACAGTAGTGTAGGACCATAAAATTATCAAGTAAGCTGAAACAGTGCAAAATAATCATTATAGTCAATGGGTAAAATCACAATTGCTCCCTGGCCTTTAAAAATTCTCAGGGCCAGGTACCATGGTGCATGCCTATAATCTTAGCTATTCAGCAGGCTGAGGCAAGAGGACCATTAGTTTGAGCCCAAAGGTAACCTGTACAACTTAGCAAGACCTTGTCTCAAAATAAAAAATAAAGATAGGGCTGGGGTTGCAACTCAGTGGTAGAGCACTTGCAAAGTATGCATGAGGATGTGGGTTCAACCCTTCAGTACTGCAAACTGAAAAACAAGAAAACACCTCTCTCATATTGTTATCTCTAAATATATTTGTTGTTGTTAGGTGCTGTCAAGTTAGGTCCTACTTATAGTGACCCTATGTTCAATAGAACCAAACACTACCAAACACTGTACCATGCAAATGCTCTTTTTACCTTTGAGCCCATTGTTGCAGCCATTATGTTTCGTATCATTTTGAGTTGTGCCACATCAGCAAAAGGAGGTCTTAGGGGCTTTACTCTATTCTCATCATTAAGGTCAACTCTGCTTTGAGGAGAACATTCTTCCCCAGTTGTTTCTTAAATGCCTTCCAACTTAGGAGCCTCATTTTGGGGCACTATATTTGGCAGTGCTTCTCTGCTATTCATAGGGTTTTTAATGGCTAATTGTTTTGGGAGTGGGCTCCTAGGTCCTTCTCTCTTGTCTATCTTAGTCTGGAAGCTCAAATGAAACCTGTTCACCCTGGATGGCCCTGCTGGTATCTGAAATACCAGTGGCATAGCTTTAAGGATCACAGCAACATGCAAGCCCCTTTAGTACAACAAGCTGACAGACATGTGAGGGGGTAAATGTATAGGGAAAGGAAAAATATAATAGTGAAGCTATTTTTTAGCTACCATATGGTAATTTAGAACATTGGAAACATTGAGCATCAGTAGAAAACACTTATGAAGGGTACTTTGAGCAGTGCCTATCTTCTCTTCATATAACTTAAAGGTAAGCACTGCTCACTCCTTCACCATTGGATATGCTATGGACATGCAGCCAGAGGAACCTAGCAAGGGTAAACTCAGTGTCATACATCAGCAAAATGACCATGACAAAAAGGATGAAGATGTCCTAGAGGAAGTGATGCTTGGTAAACCAGTCCACATTAAAGGAAATCTCAGACATAGTTCACAGTGACATAGGATGAGCAAAAGAGAAAATGTTAGAAGCTGATCCAAACTTAGAAAGGAGTGTAACAATTTCCCTAGACATGTCTCCATTCCATGGTCAGCTATGTCTCCTATAACTCTACTTACAGTTGACCTGAATTTTACTTTCAGGCTAATCATTTTTCACTATCTTGTTGCACTTTCATATTTTTTGGCTAATTTCCTCTTTTGATTATCCATAGCTGTACAATATCATGAGTTTATCTCTGAGAGATAAGGAGGCAACACAATTACTTGTTCTGCTTCTGGTGTGTGAATGAGTAACAAATGCACAGTGGCAAATCATCAACAGACTTTAGAAAAAGTGATGTGATTGGTAACTGATTATGATATGAATCTGTAACTTATGAAGTGTTTTTGTGAACCAATGAGCAAGTAGCTCATGGCTTATGCAATGATTCCTGGTCCATAAACTGAAGTTTGTGCTGTGTTGTGGAAGGACTGGTGTTATTTAACCAGATGATGGCAATTGAAGTTCATATGTAGTGGAACTGTGTAAAGCAAGGACTGTCCACCCATGATAGGGACAACCTGAGAATGTCTTGGGGCTGTGCAACAGAGATTCTCACCCAGTCTGTGGGGTCAGAGGTTTTCTGGAGATGGTGACATCAAAGCTGAAAACTGACAGGTAGGTGGGAATTAGTCTTGTGGAGGAGGTGTGTAGGAAAGATTGTTCCAGGCAGAGGAGAGAATATGTGTAAAGCCCCAAATGTGAGAAAGTGCATGAGCCATGGGATAGTGGCCATGGTTATTTCAGGCCAATTGTGGGTGACAATCCCATTCCATTATCTTGGCCTCATTCGGTTTCTCTTGGTTGTCAGGCAGTGCTGGATGATGTAGTTGGGTACCTCAAATACTCTGTTTTGGAATATTCACCTGAAGCAGGTGCTGAAAGAATGTCTATTGCATCTTCCAGCCCACAGGCTCACCCTTGACAATTGGGGAAAATCCTCAGGAAAATGATACTAAGTCAAACATAATGAATTTAGATACTAATTTGTATATATGATATAGGAAACACTAATGACTCAGATGCAAATATTCTAAGTACAGGATGGCATTAGGCAGAAAAAATCCCTCTTGCAATTCAGGATGGTTCAAATGTTCCCTCATATGATAAACCATTATTTCTAGTCAAGGTGAATACACAATATAGTACTTTATTTGGCTAAATCCTGAACGGTTACTATGAGCTACTCAATATCAATTGAGATTGAAAATAAGCTTAATTCAATGTCACGACACCATTAGTGGTGGCTACTATTATCCCTATTATCCCCATTTTACTGATGAGGAGACAGGCAAAGTCGCCACAGGGCCCAGAACTTGGATTTAAACTTAGGACCTAGAAAACCTGTGTTTTAGTTACTGTACCACTAGTGTACTTAGTCTTAACTAATAAAAATAAACACAAATCTCAAATCCAAGTGATAACTTTTATGCTGTTTATAAGAAAAACAGCCCAAGATAAGTGCTAGTTGAAGAAAGGGGCAAGAATGTTCCATCCTTGTGGAAACATGGAGATACAGGGAATGTTCAAGAGCAGCAGCTTTATGAAGTTTGGTGAAATTGAGTGGGATTTCAGGCATGAACAATCAATTCAAGATTCTATTGGGAAAGTAAAACAATGAGATTATCTCAATTATTGAGCTAACAATGAGATTTCACCATCTACATTCTAGCCATGAGTAAGACATTTATTTGGGTTAGATAAAAAGATATAATGCCTTTTGAAGGAGGCCCAGTAAATTTAATAACAGAGATAAAGGAAGCTTGCAATGATCTCACACTTTATAAATTTAAACATGGGTCAAGGTTAGACCTGGGCACCCTGATGCTTGATGGATGAGCCTGAATGCTGCTTTTTACACATTTTTATGTTTTCTCCTTTAAACATGGAGATTAAGGAAGAATTAATCTAAATCCACTTAAACCAAAGCACAGGAGCAAGAAACAACCTTGAACCTTCCCTCTTCAAATAGCAACTACACTGGTAATTTAATCACTAACAAGTTGTGTAACTTGCCTTTGACAAATGGTAAAATACCTCTACTGTGGCAATCTGCCCTAGTAATCCTTCTGAGGAATTCAGGGGAGCCGTGGCCCACGCTGGCTCTGCCTCCCTGCCTGTGGCTGCTGAAGTTGCTTCTGTATTAGGACAGAATATGGCAACAGCTCTGGATCTCACCAGCATGCAGTCTGCTTCCCTCTGTGCCCTTCCCACCCCATCTTGTCCTTGCCAGCATGCAGCAGCACCCCAGCCACATAGGGTACTCCATCAAGTCAAAACGTGGGCAAGGAACAGCCACACGCTCCTGTGTGATGGGCTCCGATCTCCTGTGCAGCCCTAGCCTGTGCCTCTTTCGTTCTCACTTGCTTCAGCGTTTAGTTATAGATATGGCAATGGAGAGTAGGATTGGTCTGAGCTATTCTTTCCTGATGACTCCCACTATTCATTCTTCAGTCTTGGCTTAAGCTTCATTTTATCTTGTATTCTTTCCTAGGTCACCTGAATGGCATTAGTTCCCTTGTCCCCTGTCTCCGCTGCTTCCTGTGCTTCTGGGCATGAAACACTCTTCTGTCTTCTCTGTTATCCCAGAGAGCAGGCCCAGAGTCCACTGAGTTCACCACTGTATTCCAACACTCAGCACAAGCCTTGCAGACTTCTTGTCTTTAGTGTTGGCAGACTGAACAGCTGCCTTCTTCATTTGCTTTTTAAAAAAGGTATTGTAGAATATTTAAGACACGTGCAAATGTCCGAAAAATATTACAAGTCCTCATGTATCAGCTACAGGAGAAGTGAGAACAATAAAAACACAAGTTTAAATTCCTGCTTCTCTCTCTCCTCTCCTCTCCTTTCCCCTTCCCTTCCCCTCCCCTCCCCTCCCTTCCCTTCTCTTTTCTCCTCCTCCTCCTCCTTCTTCTTTTTCTTTTCTTCTTCCTCTCTCTCTCTCTCTCTCTCTCTCTCTCTCTCTCTCTCTCACATAATGGTGATTGAGTCCAGGGCCTCAAACATGACAGGTAAGTGCTCTACCATTGAGCTGCACTCTTAGCCCCCTTTTCCTTTTTTATTTTGAGACAGGGCCTCGCTAAGTCACACAGGCTGCCTCTGGCCTGAACTTGAGATTGTCCCGCCTCAACTGGCAGAGTTGCTGGGATTACAGGTGTGCACCACGGCATCCAGTTTATCACTCTCTGATCACATTCTGCTCTCCAGAGGCAGCCAGAAACAGGAGCCCTCACTTATCCATGGTTTCAGTTGTTGTTGTTGTAGTTGTTGTTAGGTGCCATTGAGTCGTATCCGACTCATAGTGACCCTCATAGGGTTTTCAATGGCTGACTGTTTTAGGATTGCCTCAGGAGTCCTTCTCCTTGCCATGTCCTTCTCCCATTTTTGCGGTGCTGGGAATCAAACTTGGGACCTCAGAGACTGCCGAGTGGCACTCTACCAACTGAACTACATCCCAGCCCCGTTTATTAAGGTAGGAACATTGTAATGCTTAAAAATGAGGATTTAAGATGGCCAAAGGCCTAGTTCAAATTTTGGCTCTATTTTCCCTTCTTTACTGTGGGTAATAAAACAATCTAATGGCACTGTGAGGAAGATAAAATGAACAAATGCACATAAAGCAGCATGCTTACACCTTTGATTATGTGGCTTAAAACCAGGCTTAGTTGTGATTTCCCAACAGGTGAGGCAAGCTTGCTAGGCTTTTGCTCCTCTCACGTGATCATCATTACCTCAGCTGAACTCCTCCTTACTTTCCAAAAGTATTGGTGCATTCATTCGGTTGGGACCTGCTACTATCTCAAGTCTACTGACACTTCTGAATAACTCAGGCAGTTAGGTTCACTGAACAAAGGATGGTGTCACTACTGAACACTTTTGGATGTGCCAAATACTTTGGATCTACAAGTACTGACTTCTGGTTTGGAAACTGAGAAGGAACAGGCTGGTTCATTTGTCTGATTAATTAGCAGGAAACCAAAGAGAGAGTTTCACAGTACTTAATAAAATAGATTTTAATCATGCAATCTTAGTTTCAAGCAAGAGCTAAGAAGAGTTAAGATTAAAATCCAGTATCAGAACTCTGGGTTCCAGAATAGCATTTCCAGCAGACTTTTTGCCACCTATGTCTGCTTTGTCAGAATCCTCCTGTTTTATTCTTATGGTAATAATGAGTCATAAACTAGATTGACCTTGTGCATTTGCACAGTGATGTCTGGTTCCTGGGAACTGGCTTACTTTACAAGTTCATGTTCCTCTCCATAAACACATTCTGCATAAAGGCCCTTCCACATGTAGGATGAGGGAGAAAAGAAGCAGAAAGTGGAGATGACAGAACAATGTCCTTTCTTTTCTAGTAATCTTGGGAGGCTTCCTGGAGGGCATGTGCCTGGAAAAGATGGGTGGAGATGAGTACATGGAATTTTGTTGTCATGGGTTTCTTTCCTTGCTCCATATCCTCCACTTACTCAAAGAAGTTATTAAGCTTCTGCTACCAGGCATCATAACTGTGGCTTGGGAACTAGATTCCTGGGTTTAAAATCCCAGTCCTGTCACTTACAAGTTGTGTGATCTTCAACAAGTTCTTACACTCTCTATCACAATTTCTTCATCTATAAAATAGGGATAATAATAATACCTGTTTCATAGGGTCATTGTTGGGGTTAGGTAAGTTAATTTTCTACTGTATATATCTCTATCTTTAAATGGTGGCTGGTCCATTGTAAGTGCTCAATGAATACTAACTGTTATTGCTTTTAGCTAGAGAGTATTAAAAATTGGTACTAAAAATAGTAGTCCTGTAAAACTTTGGTGAATAGAGCTTTTTGAATAAGTTTATCAGTCTTTAGGGTTAAGAAGAGATTTAAAAACAAAGCAAAAACATTGAGGAGATAGTCTCCTTGGTGATGATCTGTAGTTCAAACTTGGTAGGCTGTTGCCTAGAACTGGTTTGGGGGCAAACATGCCAATCTATGTCTAATGGTAAAGGAAATAAATGCTCACAGGTGTCTGCTAAATAAGCTGCCTTCTCCAAATGGAAAATACTGCAGTCATTTCAGTTTGCCACTGAGTTCAGCCAATGGTGTTGGAGCAGCACAAATAGAACATAATATAAAAGTATACACATAATGTACTGTTCTAAATTCAAACAGTACATTTCTCTTACATGGCTATTCCCCGAAATTTTCACAGAGATGATGCATAGAATGAGGTGGTTATTAAGCTGAAAATGAACAACAGTAAAACAGAGGAGGAAGGGCAAGTACTGACAGAATTGAAGGGAAATCATTAAATATTATAGATAATAGGAATAAAGGGGGATTATAAGAAATCTTGTTAGCCCTCTTGCTTTATGGGAAGATGAAGTCTATTATAGTTTGGAGTTCAGAAACAAAAAAAAAATCTTTGAAGAATTAAGGGAGGGACAGAAAGAGGGAGGGAGGGAAAGAGAGAGAAAGAGACTGAAAGAGAGGGAGAGAGAGAGAGAGAGAGAGAGAGAGAGAGAGAGAGAGAGAGAGGGAGAGAGAGAGAGAGTCGCAGATGGAGAACTTAATGTTTGCTCAATGGCCCATTGTTCAGCAATGCTCCTAAGAAAATGACTTTTGTGTAATATAAATTCCTCACACTCCAGCCAAATCCTGCCTAAGTGATGGTGCTGCAACTATAGAAAAAAGCCCTACATAACTAGAATTCTTGGGGAATGGGTTGGTTTTATTGTTGCTGTTTTTGTTGTTCTCTTTAGCGTGGAATAAAAAGAAAATTTATTTCAAGCTTTCTGTTCATAACGGGTGTGTGTGTATGTGTGGGGGGAAAGGCTTGGAAATGCTGTAGAAGGAAAATATTTTAATCTTCAAATGATTGAGGACTCTTAAGGGAGTCAGGGCTCATTAGGAGGAAGATGACTATGGCTGGGGGGCCTATAGAGGTAGGAAGTTGAGATTCGGCTTGATTTTTGTTCATGGTATGTGTATCTTGGGAATAGCATTTTTTATGGGTGAATGGGTGAAAAGTCATTCTATATCAGAGTCTTTCCTCTGGAGGCTGAAAACTGGAAAAAAAAAACAGTGCAGTTCCAGAAAATTTGAAGGTTATGATATTAGTTCTCATTCATATAAAAATTGTTAATACCTATATTGCGTATGTCATATCCTATAAAACTCACCTGTGTAAAGTGCAAAATTTAATTGAAGCCTTTTAGTGTAGTCACAGAGTTGTGCAACCATAACCACAATATATTTTAGAACATGTTCATCACCCCCAAAAGAAGTCCAATACCCATTAGTGTCCACTCCCCATTGCCTCCCTCCCTCCATGCCACCACCTTGGTTAACTACTGATCTACTTTCCCTGTCTATGGATTTGTCTATTCTCGACAGTTCATATAAATGGAATCACATAAGATGTGGTCTTTTGCAACTGACCTTATACCTAGTATAATGTTTCTAAGCTTCATCCATATTTTAAGAAGTATCTGTACTTCATTTCTTTCCTAGATGAATAATATTCATTTCTATGGACAAACGACATCTTGTTTATCCATTCATCAGTTGATGACATTTAGGTTGTCACCACTTATGGTCTATAATGAGTAATGCTGTTGTGAGCATTAATGTATTTTCGTGTGGACATGTTTTTATTTCTGTTAGGTAGACACTGAGGAGTGGAATTGCTAGGTCATATAGAATCTCTGCCTGCAGCTGTAGCCCTGTGGCATCTGATCCTGTCAGATCTCGGAAGCCAAGCAGGGCTGGGCCTGGTTAGGATGGCAGACTCCCTGGGAACACTAGGTGCTGTAGGCTTGGGAGATGGATCCAGCAATCCACTCCCAGAAATCAATCCACCATTGAAAATCCAATGAACCAGTAGAGAAGCACTGACCATAGTGTTTCCTCTGTTGTATGAAGGGTCGCCTTGAGTCGGATACCGACTCGACGGCACCTAACAACAACAACAACATAGAGTCTCTGTTTACCATTTTGAGGAATTGTCAAACTGTTTTCCAAAGTGGCTAGACCATTTTGTATTTCTATCAGCGGTGTGTATGAGGGTGTCAAATCTCCATACCCCTGCCTAACACTTATTATTATTTGTCTTTTCTATTATAGCCATCCTAATGTGCATGAGCCTATAGGCGTACCCTTGTGCATCCAATCCCATTAGATCTCAGAAGCTAAGCAGGGTTTGGCCTGGTTAATACTTGGGTGGGAGACTGCTTGGGAATACTGGGTGCTGTAGGCTTGGGAGAAGACTTGGCAGCCCACTCCCAAAACAATCAGCCATTGAAAACCTTATGAATAGCAGAGAAGCACTGACATAATGCCAGGCATGGCCCACTGTTGTGTAGTGTTTTGTCTGTTGTACATAGGGTCACCATGAGCTGGACCCTACTTGACAGCACCTAACAACAACAACAAATGGGTGTGAAGTGGCATCTCATTGTGGTTTTGATCTTCATGTTCCTACTGACTGATAATATGGAACATCTTTTCATGTACTTACTGGCCATTTTTATATTTTCTTTAGAGAAATATCTATTTAAATTTGTTGCTCACTTTTAAATTGGGCAATTTGTTCTCTATTTTTGAGTTGTAAAATTTTTTACATATTCTGGATACAAGTTCATCATCAGATATGTAGGGTTTGCAAATATTTTTTCCCATTCAGAGTATTTTTTCCACTTTTTTGATAGTGTCTTTTGAGGTATAACCATTTTTAATTTTGAAGAAGTTTGTGATTATTTTTCTAATTACTTGTGTTTTAGATGATATATGTAGGATTCTGTTGCCCTAATCCAATATCACAAAGATTATATCTATGCTTTCTTTTAAGAGTTTAAGAGTTTGAGCTCTGACATTTAAGTCTATGATCTATTTTGAGTTAATTTTGTGTGTGGAATAAGAGAGCATCTAACTTTATTCTTTTGAATATGGATATTCAGGTTTTCCTAGCATTTGTTGAAAAGACTATTCTTTCCCCATTAGATCATATAATTATTAAGATTATGGATAACTATTAGAAAAATCAGCTACTTAACATGTATTTGTGTGATACCAAATATTGATTTTGTGTTTTTTTCTTCATTCCCAGTACAGTTTGACTTTGGACCAGTTTTTATACCTTTGTCCATTCATTTCATTCATTTATCAAGGATGTGTTGAATACCTCTTAGGCAACACTGGGCACACAGTGGGGAAATGGATAGTAGGTGGATTTAACCTGAGGTCAGGTCAGCTCCTTGCTTGGTGGAGAGAACAACACAATGAGGTACAGGAGAAAAGGATCAGGGCAGTAGATGGTTGTTTTAATAGATTCCAGCATGTTATGCCACTCTTCCCCTTGACCACTCCAGTCTTAATGCGACAGGACCTTCACATAGGCTGTTGTCCTTTATCTTTGGTACTCTGCCCTCTTTCCTTCTCCTCATTAACTCCTACTCACTGCAGCTCTCTCTGAAACTAGGACTTTCTCAGGAAAGGTGCCCTGATCTCCCAGGTTGTTCACCCTGGTAATGAAATAAATGAATTGGATAATCACTGGCTTAATGTACATGTGGTGGCTTCTCCAGGGTGAATATCCTGCTGATTATTTCTTGCTCACTGTCACATATTGCTTGAGAGAACAGGATCCAGAGGCGACAGCAGACTTGGTGAGAATTCCAGCTGCACTTTGACTAAGTCTCTGCGTCCCCATCTACAATCAGGGGTAATAATGATTTTTTCCCTCATGGGGCTTTGTGAGAATTAAAGAGTAATAGTACATGAAATGCTCAGCCTAGTGTTTGTCACATGGCAGTCGGTTAAAATCCATTGAGCAGATGGACATGTCAGTCCTGTGGGCTTGTTCTTCTACACCTCATGGGTCCACGTGGCTATGTGCCCTTCCCATGAGGGACAGGGTGGGAAGGTTTAATGACTGGGTACCATGACCCCCTTATAAAATTCTGGAATCTCAACCATTCCCCCAGCATCCAGGGTGGGGTCAAAACCACCCTGATAAGGGAGTGATGACGGCTTCCTGAGGCATTGTCTGCAAAGCCACTAAAAACAATCAGTCAAAGTACATTTTTGCATTTCCATACCAAAAAACCAGTTTGGCTGATTTAAAGAAGAGATTTTTGTGCCAAGATGACTTCAGCTTAGTGTTTAAGTTGGTGTTTAAGAGGCAAGACATTGGAGTTCAGATGCCTGGATTCCAATTATAGCTTTTATACTTATCATCTAGGCAAGTTCCATAACCACCTTGAGCCTCAGGTACCTCTGTGAAAGGGAAATACTAATCACACCTTCATTGAAGGGTTGCCAAGAGATTCTGTGGGACAGTGAGCACAAGGCACACAGCCTGGCACATAGCCTGGCACATCCCTCCAGCTCAAAGAATGTGAATTACTCCAGTTAATCTCACAGAGTCTCTCATTTCTGCTTATGAGAGGTCTAAATCCCAAAGTATTAGTTTCATTAAACTCTTGACAATCTTCCAAGGATAATGAGAGACAAAGGCATATAAAACACCCTTTTAGTGATATTTTATTGTAAACCACAGTTAATTGGATTGCCAAATTTTCCATCACTCCCAAGAAGTTATGATTGAGAAAACACTGTGTGTGCATGAATGAGTGTGTGTGTGTGTGTGACACACACACACACACAGAGAGAGAGAGAGAGAGAGAGAGAGAGAGAGAGAGAGAGAGAGAGGCAGTGAGGGGGGGATTTTTAAGGACGGTTAAAACTCAGCTAACCTATTTTTGTCTGTGTTTATAGAACATGAACAAGTCAATCCTTTGAATATTTCTATTGTTCCAAGTTAAGGTAAAATGTTTCCATTCATAGTATTCCTGATCCTCAGAGGAACTTTTTTTTGTTTCAAGTCTTCCATGATCATGCTAGCTTCTTTTTAATTAATTTTTATTAGCATATGTTAATTGTACAAAATCATGGGTTTCATTATGACATTTGCATATATGCATATAGTGTACTTTGGGCTCTAGAGTTCTCCTCTTTTCTCTCCTTCTTCCCCATTACTCACTCATTCTTTCTCTCCTGCTCCTTCCTTCCTTCCTTTCTTTCTTTCTTCCCTCCTTCCTTCCTTCCTCCTTCCTTCCTTTCTGCCCTCCTTCCTTCCTTCCTTTTCTTTTTTCCTATAAAGTGATAGCCTTGTATCTCTGTGTCAAATGGGGATAATTAGTCTTTACTTTATGGGGCTAATGGATGGATGAAATAAGACATGCTGATTCCTTAGTGCAGCGCTTGGGCTATAATAAGCACTCACTGTACGTTAGTTATGATTGTTGTACTATTAGGAAAAAGGCAATTTCCTTATCTTACTCCTTTTCTATTGATTCTTCTGATTTTGGCTTATCAAAGTTTTGAGAAAACTTTGTCTGTGTTTCTTTCCCTAGTTCTTTCTGTCAAGCCTGGCTAGCAGCTGTCAGTAATGAGAGAGCATTAGAGTTGTTCATGGGTGATTTGTGGGTGAGACTACTTAGGAGCCAGGCACCAGGCCAGTTTCTTAGTGAGTATTGCTTCCCAGCTGGGATGTCCTCATGGAATTAGTTAGCTTGTGCTTAGATCCTGGCTGCTGCTGTCATGTTTGACCTGTCCCCAGGCTACTGGGGCAATGGCTCTTGCTGTGCAGCAGACAGATAAAGCTAGGCTTAAATGCAAGAAACCATTTCCATAGGGACCAGTCAATACCCACAGGGTCAACTGCAATTGCCTGCAGCCTTGCATGCTATATTAAGTGGCATCACATGGATCACTGAGGTTTGAGGTTCTAAATCAATGTATATAGATTGTCAATTGGCCAGCTTACTGGGAAGGTTTCTTGTGGTTCATCTTTTGGCCCTGAGAAAGAAACTAGGCAGGCTAGTGCAAGCCTGTAATCTCAGTAATAGGGAGGCTGAGGCAGAAGGATCCCAAGTTCAAGGCCAGGTTAGGCTACATAGCAAAATCCTGTCTCAGAAAACAAAGCAAAGCAAAACAAAACAAAACAAAAAAACCACCCCACAAAAAGTGGGAAAGATGCTGGTGTTCTTTGGTTCTTGAGCCCCTCCAGAGAGAGCAATTGCTCTTGCATTTTATAGGGCACATACTTCACCTTGTTAAATGCAGATTTCCCCCTAGAGACCCAGACCCAGTCAGTGAATCTAGGGTAGTGATCATGAGATGGCATCTTTACAAGCACCCTGGATCTAGCATTTCATCATAATCATGTATGTGTGGTCTGTTTCCCCTAACTCCACTGGTGTGGAGGCTATTGGAAGGCAGGGCCTGGCCTACTCGGTTTACTGCTGCAGACACATGGGCTCGATTTGAAAAAGGGAATGAAATGTAACATTTGTCAAACTTCACTATGCACATTAATCAGCTGCGATCTTATTAATTCACTGTGTCTGGAGTAGGGTTGGAAAAGCTGTGTTTCTCACCATCTCCTGAGAGATACTGCTATAGATTGCCTCTCAGAGTAGCCAGGGTGGATCTTTTAGGATGCAGCTTTGGATTCAGCCCATTTGAATTTAAATCATGCTTCTACTTCCTGCTAGTGCAGAGACCTGGGCACCTACCTTCCCCTATAAGATGGGGCTAATGACAGCACCTCCTTCACGAGGTCCTTTTCAAGTGCCCATAAGATAATATGTTGGAAGCATTTAGCTCAGTGCATGGTAAATGATCAATAAATAAATGTTATCATTATTGTGAATAATACCAAGAAATTAGTTCTCAGACACAATTTAAGAAACACTGGCACAGACTTTAGCACCAGACCTCCTGAGTTTATGTCTTGGCTCCACTACTTACTCATTTTATGGCCTTGAGCAAGTTTCCTAACCTCTTTGTATTACAGTTTCCTCTTCTATAAAATGGGGATGAGACTGGGACCCATTTCCTTTCATCATTGGGAAGACTGAAGAAGACAATGCATCCAGAGTCCTCATTCCAATACCTACTGTGGTGAAGCCCCATATCTGTTACTATTATGATTAATCAGCTATGGCTGGAGAACTTTAGTGTGAGGTGTAACTATTGGGACCTCTGGTCTGTCTAATGATCCAAACTACTGGTCAGTTACACCAAACAGCCTTGACTAGCCATAAGACCCCAATGTAAGCACCACCCTTTAGCTATTCCCATAGGATAGCCATATCTTCTTTGACTAGCTTTGTGCCTTTTGAGAGTTATTTAATATCTCATTTTCCTGATTCATAATAGGAGAAAATAATGGTAGCTGCTTCATAATATTGCCCTAAGCATATAAAATGTAAAATTAGAACAGAGTTTGGCACATGGTAAGTGCTTAGTATATGCCAGTTATAGAACCAATTATTATTATTATTACATTATAATACAGTGTATAAAATAGAAGGTAGTTGTGATTATTATAGTTATATATCATTATGACATATTATAGTTACATATTATATAAAATGAGTTGTCATAATTAATATCATATACCAATTTTTACAGCTTGGATCTTATATGTACCCCAAAAGGTCATGTGTTGAAGGCTTGGTTTCCAGCTGATAGTGCTATTGGGAGGAGGTGGAAAATTTAGGAGGTAAGGCCTAGTTAGATTAAATTAGGTCACTGAGGGCATGCACTTTGAAGGATATATGGGGACCCCAGGGGCCCCTTCCTCTCTTCTTTTTCTCTTCCCAGCTGCTGTGATGTGAACAGCTTTGCTCTTCCATGAGGCCCCTGCCATGATGTTCTGCCTCACCACAGGCCAAAAGCAGTAAGTTTCCAGGGACTGAAACCTCTGAAACTGTGAGCTAAAATAATTCCTTCCTTCTTTTCAGTTGTTTATTTTAGGTATTTTGCCACAGTAACAGAAAGCTGTCTAGCACCCCAATACTATCTTACTAAAATAATTCACATAAATGTCTTTATTTTACCTTCATTAAATTTTTTTTTTAAGTTTGGTACAGTGGTGCACACCTGCTATCCCAGCTATTTAGGAGGCTAATGTGGGAGGGGGTTGGGATTTAGCTCAATTGGTAGAGTGCTGCTCTGCAGTTTTGAGGTCCTGAGTTCGATTCCCAACACCGCAAAAATGGGAGAAGGATGTGGCAATCCACTCCAGAGACAATCCTGAAACAATCAGCCATTGAAAACCCTATGAGGGTCGCTATGTGTTGGACATGACTTGACAGCACCTAACAACAACAACAACAATGCAGGAGGATTGCGAGTTCAAGTCCAGAAGCACCCTGTGCAATTTGGTGAGACTCTTATCTCAAAAAAAAAAAAAAAAGTAGAAAAGGGTCTGGTGGTGCAGCTCAGTGGTGGAGCAGTTGCCTAGCATGGGTGAGGCCCTGAGTTCAACCTCCTTGAATTATCCCCCACCCAAATTAAAACATGGTAAGATATACATAACATGAAATTTACTATCATAACCATTTTAAGTATGGAGTCCAATAATATTTAGTACAGTCACATTGTCCTGCAGCCATCACCACTGTCCATCTCCAGAATTCTTTTCATCTTGTGAAACTGAAACGCTGAATACGTTAAACAATAACTCCCCATTCTTTCCTCCCCTCATCCCCTAGCAACCACCATTCTGCTTTCTGTCTGCATGAGTTTATTTATTCTAGGTACATTATATGAGTGGAATCATGCAGTATTTGTCCTGTGCCTGGCTTATTTCACTTAACACAATATCCTCAGTGTTCATTCATATTGTAGCATGTATCAGAATTTCCTTTCTTTTAAAGAGTGTATAAAAATCCTTTGTATGAATATAAAATTTAAAATTTAAATTTAAAATTTTTTTAAAATATTAAAAATTGGACCAGGCACTGTGGCACATTCCTGTAATCCCAATGACTTGGGAGGCTGAGGCAGGAGGATTGTGAGTTCAAGGCCAGAGGCAGCCTGTACAACTTAGTGAGACCCAGGCTCAAAATTTTAAAAAAAGGAGGAGGGGTGTGGCTGGGTTGCAATTCAGGGGTAGAACACTTTCCTAGCATGTGCAAGGTCCTGGGTTCAATCCCTAGTACTGGAGAAGAAAAAATTTTTTTTAATTTAATATAATTTTTATTTCTTTATTGGTTCATCCATCAATGGACACTTGGATTGCTCCCTTTTGGATACTGTGGCTAATGCTGCAATGTACACAGGTGTACACATCGCACTTTGAGATCGTATTAATTTTGTGGTCATAGAAGTTGCATCATTAGTTCTCGTGGCTTCTTTTCAGACTTCTTTCCTTATACTATCATACCCCACCTTGATGAGAAAACCAAGAAACAAACAATGCCGGAAGAAAACTTCTTTCATTTATTTATTCAGGCTCTTAAAAATGCATTCATTTCCAATATTTCTTTGATTACTTACTATGTATAAGATGCCATGCTAGGGGCTGTAGAATTTACACTGTGGGCAATATTCTAGTTGGCTGTTTGTGTGCAGAAAAGTTTTATATATGGAGTGACTTTTCTTCTTTCTCAAGTAACCATGTAGGAGCTCAGAGTTTAGGAAACAAGCTTCCTTCTGTTGATGTTTGGATAGAATTCCAGCATCTGGCACATCCAAGGATTTTGCCTTAGGCCAAGAGGAACAGTTCTCCCAGATGAAGCAGTTTTTCTACCCACAGGATTTCAAAATATTCTGAAGGCTGCAAGAATTGGGAGTCTGTAGAGGTAAAAACCTGTGTAAAAATTGTGTAGAAGTAAAAACTATGTTCAGATCTTCCATCACTCAAAGACATATTTGGAGAGATATTTTGCCCTTTTTTGGTGGAAAGATTATTTCAGTTTAACTTTAGGCAAAGCATAGACATGTAGTTCTACACAATTCCCTGTGTCTTCAGACTCACAGGCAAGCTCACAGTGGCAGGACCTGCGCTTCTGGTGGGGTGACTGCTGAGTGGAAATCCCAGCTCTCTCATAAGCTGTCAGGTTGTGGGCTCAGGACTTAATACCCTGAATCCAAACCTCTCTAATTCTCAGCTTCCCCATTAGTGAAATGAGGGGAGCAACAGTCCCTAGCTTATAGGATTGCTGTACAGGTTTCATAAGCTAATACCCTCAGCATCCCTGCTTGTCACTGGCCTGGCACAGAGCACATGCAAGTTCACGTTGGCGATCCACTGGAAGAACAAATGTGCTCCCTGCTGCCTGCTGCAGAGATGCACACCGTCTGGTAATCCCTCGAATATGCTCCACCCAGTCTTCTGCTGGCCCTCTGCCCATGCTCTTTCCCCTGACTGGGCCTTTTCCCCACAATGGTCCACATTGCCTTCCTTACCCTCTTCACTCTTCATGTCTCATTGTAGATTTTCTCCAAGAAGCCTCTTTGTCAAGATTGGCTACATGTTGCTTTCTTGAGCTCCACAACACCCTGCCCAGACAACTTCCAGGGCACCCACAATACTGTACTGTCACTCCTTTGCTAAGCTGTGAGCCTCATGAGGTTGGTGCCTGGCCACCATGGTCTTTGCAGGATCCCAGGTGAAAGAAATTAAAAAACAAAACAAACAAACAAACAAAACACACACACACACACACACAACAACAACAACAACAACAACAAAAACCCAAAAACCTATAGATGGCATGAGCGTCCACTGAAAAGCCCTCTTCCCGGGAGAGCCAATTTCAGGCACCTTGGAGACCCTCCAATGGAGGCTCCACGTGACATTTCCTCAAAGACAGCATCCTGGAGAGGGTTCTGGTCAGTTTTCAAGTGAAATGTATACCTCCCAAGCACCATTTTGTTGCCTTCCAAAGGACAGACACTTACAATTCTTTACATTCTCAGGGCTCTGGACCAGCTTTCAGATGGAGAGGCAATGATTTCCAGAGGATGTTCTTGCCTGGAAGTCCTGGACCAGGTTTTCTGCTCAGGACACTGGATTTTCTTGCCTATTTTATTCCTCAGACCACTGCCCTAATCCACATTAGCAGTTCTCTATCCTGGTTCTTACAATGGCATATTTGTCTCTATTTCGTTCCAAATGAATTGTAATTAGCTACTGGGGTTGCTGCTTGGATAATTTCTCAGAAAGAAGTCTATGTTCTCAGTGATAGGACATTTCTATCCTATTTCTATTCAATCCTGCCAAATCAGCTTTCCTGACAAATTATTTCATTTTGGATTAATGTTAGAATCATGGCTGTAATAGTAAACATTTATTAAGTGTTTTTCTGTGCCAGACACTGTGTGAGTTTTTTCATGGGCTATCTTATTTAATTTAATTTACTTTTGTTTTTGGTGGTACATCGGGGCTGAACTCATGGCTTCACACATACTTTGCAAGTGTTCTGCCACTAGGATGCACCCCCAACTTATGTATTATTTTAGTGTTTTACTTTGAAGACAGGGTCTTGCTAAATTGCACAGTCTACATCTGGCCTTGAACTTGTGATCCTCCCACCTCAGCCTCTCTAGTCACTGGGGTTAGAAGAGTGCACCACTCTGCCTGGCTAATTTAAATTTTACAACCACTCTGTGCGAAAGAAAGTGTTGGTTATCCCCCTTTACAGCAGAGGAAATTAAGGTATGCAAGAAGCAATTTGTTCAGGGAGCATAGAAAGAAAGTGAAAAACAGGAACTCAAACTCAGGTCTGCATAACTTCAAAGGCTGTGCTGTTAACCACAAGACTCTATCATTGCTCTATAATTTTCAGTTATTATAATGTCTCGATTTGAAAGCCCCAGGCACACTAAAAAAAAATACACTTTGTACCCAAAGCGATTTAACTACCATGATCTTACTTAATCTTGGCTTTCTATATTACATCCTAGCTTATATGTTGTCTTTTGTTTGGAAGGTAAATGGGATAGAAATCCTTAATTTTATCCTCTTCTGCCTTTTGCAATCAGGTGCTATTTTGTTTGTTTTGAATGCATGGCAGGAGGTATTGTCAATGGAGAGATTGCTTGACTGGTACCCTGCCAGCAAGATTAATCTGATGGTTTTGTTTTTATGGGAACTGCTTTGCTCCTTGTTGATTCCAGAGGTGACTGACAGGCCTTACCCTTACTAGTAATCTAGCAAAGAACATCTGGGATATGAGAGTATTGAAGGAGCAGTGGGGATAGCTCTGCATGCAAATCCATTCTTGTTATTGAACAAAATAATATGGTCTGTAGACTCTCCATTGCTCCTGTGTGTATGTGTGTGTGTGTGGGTGGGTGTTGTGTTTTAAGATTTAGAGTGGAGTGAGGTTAGAAATCAGTAACTCCTCCCACTTTTGCTTTCAATGTAAATTCTAGTGACTCACTAAAATCCAGAGAATCAAGATATATATATAGTATTGCCTTGTTTATTTTTTCCCAAACTGCTTTTATATGAAAACTATGCTAGGGAGATACCTTCACACTTCCCAGGAGTAAACAATGGTTTTTACCTTATATTTGTTCATTTATCTAATACTCTCTGACTTTCTAATATATGCTACTGCTATCATACTCAGCACCAGGAGTGTAGAAGTGAATAAGACAAAACCTCTGTCCTCACTAAATTGAGAGTATATATTCAAATACTTAGAGATAATGAACAAAATGAAGTTGGCAATGGAATATAAGAAAGTAATAACTATCTTACAAGTATGGTTAACACAAGGTTAGCTGAGACTCTTAGCTGGAATAAAAATGGAAATCGTATTCTCTTGGCTTTGATCTACATAATCTATTCTTAGGAAACATCTTTCTACCTAGCCTGACATCAGTAACAACTATAGTTATTGTTCCATTGCCTTTTGATTTTCTATATAGCTTGCTGTTGTTGTTGTTGTTAGGTGCTGTTGAGTTGGTATCCGACTCATATCGACCCTCATAGGGTTTTCAGTGGTTGAGTGCTTCGGGATTGCCTTGGGAGTGGATTGCCAGACCCTTCTCCCATCTATATAGCTTAATTTGATTTTTTTCAGTCATAATATGGAAAAAACCATAGTGTTTACTACTATTTACCCTGTGAGCAACAGACCACAGTTGAGTTATGAGAAAAAGTGGGACCGAGGGGAAAGTGACCCCCAGCTAATGCTAGAGGGCTCTGTGGACTCAGGCACATTATGGGAAGATAGCTTTCAGATGACTGCGGCAGGCTTGTCATGGGGCAGAAGTTCTAAAACAGATCTAGCCCAAGAGAAATTTGGGTACTAAAGGTGGCAATTCTGACTGCCCACTTGTGAATGATTCTAACAAAGAGAAAAGGCAACATCTAAAGCAGGGATGGTGAAACAATTTAATTTTAGGTGCCACCTCAGACTGAATGGCAAAAAGAACTGTAACTATCTGAGAAGGATTCTGAGCCATATCTAGAATACCACTGATAACAGAGTAAACCCTGAGTACACTGATGTAGATCTAAGTTAACTCATGTAACACAACTCCTGGAGCATTTGATTGAGTTAGGATCCAAAATTATCTCAATATGCTAAACCAACGAGTCAAAACCAGCAAGATAAAGACTAATAACTCTATGTCCTGCATTGAAATTCAAGATTCAGTGATGGTTTGTATTTTGGAATTTGAGAAACTCGACCTGATAGCAGTTCATGGAAAATAAAACAAACAAACAAAAAATAACAAAACAAAAATCTGACCCTGAGCTCCATTATGAATCAAGATGATGTGGCTACAAAATGTCTGAGAGTAATAGTGGACTGTTGGAGTTGAACAGGGTAGCCCAACACTAGCCACTTGCCTGCATCTGAATTTTAAAGTGTCTCTTCTTTTCAGTCTTCTGCTATGCTTGAAGACTTGGGTGTCTGTATAAACTCTTGATATGTGGAATTGCATAAAATGAATTTGCAAATGTATGGGCTTTTGAGAAAGCTTAAAATGTGTTTTGTCTCACATGTTCTATCCTTAAACACACCCACATGCACTTCAGGAAGAATTTAATTCATATGGTATACTCATTAGCAGTTAACTCTTTAAAATTGCTATTGTGTCAGAAGCATTTGATTTCCAACTTGCTATTTAAGTTGTTTCATAAAAGTACCTGAAAGCTTATTTTCCTGAGCTAGGATATGGATTTTGGTAAAAAAATAAAGAAAATGTGGATTTTTCAGTTTGAACTTAACATAGAGCACAAGAATTTTAAGCTTGCAAGAAACTCTTCTTTTAAAACCAACTTGACTTTTGCCACTTTTTAAAAAATGATAATAATGATGGTGATGATTGATGGTGGTAATGATGATGATTGTAGTTATTTGACTGACGTGGCTTTGGTAACTTTCTGATTGTTTCTGGAATAAGCTTTTTCCTAATAAATTATGGCTGCAAAAATAGAACTGGCATAAGAACTAGAAGGGAAATTTAAAAAATAGCACAGGGGTAGTTGGATTAAAAGTATTGGGATACATAAAGGACATTAACTTTTATGGCAGAAAATATAATTTATGAGTAGATTTTCTAAGAAAAAGACATCTAAGTAGATCTCACTTGGTCTTCCTCTTACAGGAAGGAAAGTTCTATGGGTAGGAAGCTAACCCTATTTAGATTCATGGTTTGAATCTATAATGCCCCCCAAAGATTATGTCCCCCAAAGAACAGTTGGTCTAAGCTGATGACACTGTTTGTGGAAGCTGTGGAACTTTGGAAGGGAGTTTCTAGCTTTGTGGAAGTGGGTCCTTGGAGGCCAGCCTTTGGAAGTTTTACCTGGTCCCTGGTTCTGGTAAGCTCCCTCTGCTCCTCATCTGCTATAACATGAGGTTCTCCACCTGTGGCCATTGCCGCCTGTTCTGCTGCCATGCCTCCTGCCTTCAAGGACTGACATCTTCTAAGTGTGAGTCCCCAATAAATTATTCCTCCCATAAGTTTGTTTTGGTTTCTCTGTCACAGTGATGAATGAACTGATCAACACAGAAGCCAATGGCTGGTTTGATAATCTCTATCCAAGGGCCATCTTTTTGACATCCAACTCATGAAAGGAAATGAAGATCTGGCCTAACCTAATATGTGACATGCAGGTTGGAACGCAAAGTTCTAATGTCTGTATGGTGGGCATTTGCTATTGTTTTGATTATTTTTCATATTTCTTCATTTAATTATGTTCCCACAAAAACCACAAAGAGGGGTAAAGCAATATTTTCTGGCATCATGCATAAGTAAAATTAACCCACAGGTAGGCTTGAACCCACAAATTTGGTCTTATCTAGATATGATTGAATGGTTGATCCTACTCTAATTTTCAGGTCACTGTCCCAGCATCTTCTGACTCAATAGGGGATGATTAATTATTGGAGTAGTAAACAATTTTACTTTATAGTCTTTGGTATATTTACTTTTTTTCAACTCATATTTGAGAAGAGGGCCATGAAGAATTTTAGCTAAATTGAGTTTCATAATAAAAATTACAGAGAAGGTATCAAATCAGAAGAAGGGATGTGGATAGTTGCAAATAATCTCAATGTGGTTATTTTAGGGGTTACAATAAAGGGCCATAGAGTAATATTTGAGTATTGGATAGCAGGGAGGAGATGAGGATTTAACATCTGCCATTTTAATCTTACAACTCTGGAAAGTATTATTTGGTCTTCATTGTATTATTGCCTGCAGCGGTAGCCT